>APFE030577668.1:57363-145110 GCA_000404065.3 Pinus taeda
TTTATACCCGGAGCCAGCTTACCAAATAAAGCAGCCTATCGAATGAGCCCCAAGGATAATGAGGAAATTAGGAAACAGGTGCAAGAACTATTGGACAAAGGTTTAATAAGGGAAATCTTGAGCCCATGTGCTGTGCCAACAGTCCTTGCCCCCAAGAAGGGAGGAGAATGGCGGATGTGCACCGACTCAAGGGCCATCAATAAAATCACCATCCGGTACAGATTTCCGTTACCGCGTATGGATGACATGATGGATTGTTTAAGTGGGGCAGCTTACTTCTCCAAAATAGACTTGAAAAGCGGATATCATCAGATTCGGATACGGGAAGGGGACGAGTGGAAAACGACTTTTAAAACAAATGAGGGATTATATGAGCGGCTGGTCATGCCATTCGGGTTGAGCAATGTGCCCAGCACATTCATGAGACTCATGAATGAAATGTTGAAAGAATATATTGGAAAATTTGTGATAGTTTATTTAGATGACATCCTTATTTTCAGCAGGACAAAAGAAGAACACTTCCAACATGTGCGCAAAGTGTTGGAGAAGTTACAACAGAACAAACTATTAATAAACTTGAAGAAATGTACTTTTCTGCAGAGGGAATTAATTTATTTGGGATTTGTGATAGCAGAAAATGAACTAAAGATGGATCCGGAGAAGGTAACAACAATAGTAAATTGGCCGTCTCCGAAAAATTTATTTGAGGTACGTAGTTTCCACGGATTGGAAAGTTTCTATAGAAAGTTTATTAAGAACTTTAGCGGGATTTGTGCACCTATGTTAGAGACCATCAAAAAGGCCAGCCAACCTTTTCAATGGACGGAAGCAGCAGAAAAAAAAGTTTTCAATTGTTGAAAAAAAAGATTACTGAAAGACCGATCCTCAGGCTACCAGATTTTCAGAAATTATTTCAAGTACGTTGTGACGCTAGCGGGACAGCGATCGGGGCTGTACTCAGTCAGGAGGACAGACCTGTGGCATTTTTCAGCGAAAAACTGAATGAGAGTAGGCAGAAGTACTCCTCATATGACAAAGAATTTTATGCAGTTGTGCAGGCTTTAAGGCACTGGAGGCATTATTTATTAGGGAACGAATTCGTGCTGTTTTCAGATAATTCTGCGTTACAATATGTAATGCAGCAGCACAAACTCAACCATAAACATGCCAAATGGGTGGAGTACTTACAGAGTTTTAACTTCGTGCTGAAACACATTAGCGGGCAAGAAAACAAGGTGTTCGACGCATTAAGTAGAAAGGCTCTGCTTTTGCAGGAGAGTGCTGTACAGGTTTTGGGTTTTGAACATTTACGGGACCTTTACCAAACATATACAGATTTCAGCGAAGCCTATGAGGCGTGCCAGAACCCTTTGATAAGGGGTAATAGTCCTTGGTTGGATTATAATATACAGGAAAAGTTGCTGTTTAAAGGAGGACAACTGTGTATACCCAACTGTTCAATGAGAGAGAATATTATTCGTGAAAAACACAGCGGGGGTTTGGCTGGACACTTCGGTATAGATAAGACCCTGGAGCAACTTAGTCATTTCTATTTTTGGCCAAGAATGCGACGAGACGTACAACGTTTTGTGACTAAGTGTAAGGTGTGCCAATTAGCGAAGGGGCACAGCTAGAACACAGGACTATATACACCATTACCTGTTCCGGGCAGGCCGTGGGATTCTGTTAGTCTAGATTTTGTTTTAGGACTTCCAAAAACACAGAGAGGATATGATTCAGTGATTGTAGTGGTGGACCATTTCTCAAAAATGGCACATTTTATACCTTGCCGAAAAACTAGTGACGCTACTCACGTGGCCCACTTGTTTTTTAATGAGATTGTTAGGTTACATGGGTTACCAAAAACCATCCTTTCGGACAGGGACGTGAAGTTCACAGGACATTTTTGGCGTACCTTATGGAAAAAAATGAACACCCACTTAAGCTACAGTTCTGCATATCACTCGCAAACCGATGGGAAGACAGAGGTTGTGAACAGGAGTTTGGGAAACCTGTTACGCAGCTTAGTCGGGGAAAATTCACGGATGTGGGATCGAGTGCTAGCGCAAGCGGAGTTCACCTACAATGACTCGCCCAATCGTAGCACAGGTCTCAGTCCCTTTCAGATCCTATATGGCATGCACCCTCGCGGAGTGCATGAGCTTCGAGATCTTGGTTTACAGGAACGAGGGAGTGCGGATGGAGAAGATTTTGCTAATGCAATGAGAGACTTACACGAACAGGTGAAAGAAAAATTACAGGATAACAGTTCAAAATATAAACAACGTGCAGATCTAAAGAGGAGGGAAGTTCAGTTTGAGGTGGGGGACGAAGTCCTTGCACACTTACGTAAGGAACGTTTCCCTAAGGGTACATACAATAAACTGAAGTACAAAAAGATAGGACCTTGTAAAGTCTTACGAAAATTTTTGGCAAATGCCTACAAAATACAATTGCCACCCGGAATAGGCATTTCACCTATCTTTAATGTAGCAGATCTATTTTCGTACACAGACGACCCCACAGAGGAAAAGAAAGATGGACCCGGACAATCCACATGGAATACCTAGGAAGACGGAGAAACTTGGAAGAGACAGATGCCTTATGTTCAACCCCCTGAGATCGAAGGCATCCTCGAAACTCAGGTAGTTAGACGTACTCGGTGGAAAAATTATTTATAGTACCTGGTCAAGTGGAAGAACCGTCCGATTGAGGACAGCTCATGGCTTGACGCCAGGCAGATTGGGCAAACAGGAACTTCGGTCGAGGAGCTCATGGACCGGAGTCATGATCTCTTTTTACCCTGGGAGCCTGATGCAGGAGCATCCAGCTCACTGTAATTGGGCAAAGTCTCAACCAGGTTTGCAGGTTATTGATCAACTGGATTATTTAATTTTTACTGTGATAGTTTTCTTTTAGCTTGTTTTTACAGAGTTGGTGAATTCAGGCATTTTTAATTAAATAACTAGAATTACTGTAGCTCGAACATTAGTTAGGAAATAGTTCGTTGAATTAGGAGAGTAATGACAAACTATTCATACAAATCTTGTAATATCAGGCAAATATGGTTATTAACGATAACTGGATCTTTTTGTAACCAAATTCTAAGACAATTTGATTAACTGCAAAATCAACTGAAATGGGAGGATATAAAAACCAAAATGTAACAGAGAAGAGAGTTCAGTCATTATAGAAGAAGAGAAATAAAAACAACCAAGCTATAAGCATTCAAAACTATTGTCCATCTGTATAATTTTTCTACTGTTTGCCCTAATATAAATTTTTCATTACAGTTTGATAAAATATCACATCAAGAACGTCTGTATAATGTACTGTCATATATTCTAATACGAGCATACAGTTAGTCACCAAGCATTGGACGAATGTCTGTATAATGTACTGTCATATATTCTAATACGAGCATACAATTAGTCACCAAGCATTGGACACGTTTTTCGCACACAGTTAAATAAGGACCAAGAAGCATAATTTCCAGAAGTCCGAGAAGAGAAATTGTACACAGGAGTCAACCACGGGCAAGCACTTGTACCCAGAAGAACGACCACAAAATATTGGCAGAAAACGAGCATGTAACAGAGGTAACATTGCTGTGTATCATTTATAAATTCCATTGAAAGAAAATCGAAAGCCATCGACAAATTTTATCATTGTCAAAATCAAAACAAGCATATGTGAAGGATTTCATTCTCATAAATAACGTAATGTTAAAATGTATGACTGGAATGGCGTCATAAGCCAGAAACCCTGGATGAGGGTTTAACCAAAATATCAACAACCATTCGCATTATTCCAACTTCACATAACAGTGACCGAAAAAAGACATAGCAACAACAAATTACATTCAACGACCAAGAATCCTGAATAACCCTACAGCGACCGTGGTCACCTATCGTTAGAAGAGACAAACAAAATATTTGGGATTCAGGCCTACCGAGGACCAAATTTACTGTGTAAATAGAGATTGGAGGACTCACATACCCAGGTTGCCGCTAGCGACCTGTAACCAACAATAACAACTGTGTTACAAGTATAAAAGAGGGAAAACCCTTCAAGTAAATGTACCATTGCGTGCGGAGAACAAAAAAACAAGAGAATACCTGAGTAAATGGAGCTGAAGTTAACCACAGCGACGTCCCGAACGAATTGAATTACTGTAGACCGAAGGAGCCAGGAGGGTAAGTCACGGTAAAAGAAGCTAAATAGAATTGAATTAGGGACGAGAGGTAATACCTGTTTCCGACGACGAACGACCGCCAAAGTGGTCCTGTGCTCAGGACAAACACCAATGCCGCAGAATGAAAACCCAGAACAACAGTAAACGTGAGGATTGAACTCGGATTTGGGCAAAGAAACAACAGGAGTTCAGGAAATATAACAAAGTCACAGCAAATATCCAGAATCACAACAAAACGACAGAAAAGTCTACCATAAAACCCTGACCAAACTACGAAGGCGTATTCGTAGACCACCGACAAGCTACAGTGAGCAAAAACATTGGGAATATTTTACAGAACACGCGCATGCATAAGGAGAATGAGCAACCAAACTTACCAGTTTCGAACCACAATTCAGAGACGAGCAACAACCGTCTTCGAGCAGCATTTTCCTTAAGTTCATAGGCAAGCCGAGCAGAGGAGAGTTCGCAGATTATCATCAACAGAAGGTAACCAACATTCATCTTAGCAAACCAGACAACGTTCCACAGAGGGAACCCAAGAAACCCTCACCAAAGACTCTTAGCGCGAAAGAATAATCCCGAACAACCACAAGCATTGGGATTTTGGCACGAAGAACAAGCGGAGGTAAGATCGAGGCATGAGGACAGTTCATTAAGTACCGGCATTAACTCACAGCTACCAACCACAGCATAAAAATCCCGCGAACGATCTCCACGCAAGGGAACGGAAGGTGTTGTGTTGACACGTATACACATTCCAACGTGTAAAGCGTGGGCCATTGGGCTGGGTTACACCATATATATATATATATATATGATTTAAGATGGATCAAATATTTTGATATGATGTAAACCTTTAAAGATCTCCGATTAAGATGGATCTATATTAGTATAAATTTTAAACTCCTTTTATTAAAATGTACTTGATGTTCTAAATATATTATAGAAACCATATAAATTAAATTATTCCTAAATGTTAATAGGCATCATTCGTAATAAGTATTAAAATACTTACGACATGATATATTTTATATTTTACATATTAAAAAAATAATAAAATAAACTGAATTATAATCATATTAAAAATTCTTATTATTATTTTATTAAGTATAAAAGGATTAATATATGATATAAAGATTTATATATTGTAAAGAACATGTAACAATATTCTTAAGCATGAAAATTAATTTACATTTTATGATGGAAATTCTTAACATGTAAATAACTTTTGTTACAATACCATGACTTATCAATACCACATGCCCTATGCCCTATATGACATGTATTAATACATAACATTTTCTTTAATGAATTAATTTGAGATAAATTAATTAAAAGTACATAAATTAACTTGGAGATATATCTTAACCTTTGATCTGTTTGGATTTGTGAATACTACTACAAATATTCAAACTTACTTCATGGAGGTTCAATCTCTACAATTAATGTTATAATCGTTGATAATTAGATTAAAACTCCTAATATCAAATAGACATACCAATATACATCCATATTTTAACATATTTCATGGAGTTTAAATCTCTATGATTCGTGTAATAATTTTTGATAATTAGATTAAAAATCCTATGTACATGCCTGAATAAATACCACAATGAAAAAGTGATCGTATTAATGATAAAATAACTTATTTATACATGCACAACCTAGGTACGAGACAATTGTGTCTCGGTAACTTATTAACAGAATATAAAACTAATTACATACTATATAATAACAATCTTGAAGGATTAGTCAACATTCGCCCCTTAATTTGAAGGGACATTTAACATGCCAAATAACATTCTAAACTTTTCAAACTATTCACATCTAAGTGGTCTTGTAAATATGTTTGCGACTCTCTTTGAAGTAGGACAATGTGTAAGATGAATAACTTTGGCCTCTCCATAATGTTAAATCAAGTGATATTTGGTGTTAATGTGCTTGCTTTTATCATGAAACATGGGATTCTTAGCCAACTAGATTGCGGAAGAGTTGTCAATAAGTAGTGGAGTTGAAGCCTTTTATTTCTCCTAAAATTCTTCAAGTATTTTGCGAAGCCAAATGATTTCTTTTGTAGCTTGAGCTACTACAACATATTCGACTTCGGTGGTAGAATCAATAGGAACAATTTTTTTGCGTTATCTCTAACTGATCGTTATTAATCCAAGATTCATAAAATAACTAGCAGTGGAGACCCCATTCTCTTTATCTCCATCAAAATCAGAATTTGAATAGTCAGTGAGATGGAAATCTACAACTTTGGAATATTTGATGCCATATGTTCGAGTGCCTTTCAAATAATTAAGCACTCACTTTGTTGCATTTCAATGACCTTTACATGGTTGATGCATGAACCTGCAAAGTATCCATACAACAAAAGCAATGTCAAGTCGAGTAGTAGTTAGAAAGTTCAAACTTCAAATAAGTTTCCTATACTTTGTTGGATCTTCAAATGTACTTCTTTCAGTGGGAGTAAGTTTCAATTTTTTCTTAATTGGAGTAGCAACAAGACTGCAATCCTCCATCCCAAATATGTCTAATAGCTATCCAATATAATTTTTCTGAGAAATAAAAATATATTTGGGTTTTTTATCAACTTAAATCCCTAAATAATAATGCGATAAACCTAAATCTGTCATGTCAAAATAAATTCAATAATTGTGTTTTAATGGATGATATATAGTCAACTTTATTTCCTATGATCATCAAATCATCTACATACATAACCAGATACATAACTGACTTTCCAATATTATTAACAAAAAGAGTTGCATCATCCAGATAAAATAACTTATATTTCAACTTGAGAAGGTGCTTAGTTAATTTTTCATACCATGCACGAGATGTATGTTTCAGTTCATACAAATTGTCACCAACTTACATACCTTTTGCTCTAAACATATAAACACGCTCCTTCAAATCACCAATTTTTTTTTTTTACATCCATATGGTGTATCTTCCAGCTATTTTGAGATGCAAGAGAAAAAAGAGTTCTAATTGTGCCACATTTTGCTATCGTAGAAAATGTCTATGTGTAGTCAACACCTTCCTTCTAAGCGTATCCTTTTGATACAAGCATTGCCTTGTATTTATCAAGCGAACCATCTACCTTATACACCCATTTGAAACCAATAGGTTTGATTCCAAGAGGATGATCCACTAGCCTCTAAGTTCCATTCTTAATAAGTGCATCATACTCCTTTTTTATTGCATCTTCCATTCATCACAATTCGTAGCTTCTTCAAAACAACTGGTTTCACTAATTGTAGAATGATTAAATTCACAATCATGAGAAATGTTACT
The DNA here is from genome assembly GCA_000404065.3 of Pinus taeda. Taxonomy (NCBI): domain Eukaryota; kingdom Viridiplantae; phylum Streptophyta; class Pinopsida; order Pinales; family Pinaceae; genus Pinus; species Pinus taeda. The sequence continues at coordinate 64,865 of APFE030577668.1, forward strand.
TGAAACACCTTTAGAATAACTTCCTGTCTCAAATTCATCATACTTCCTTGGAAATTTTTGAACATGTGTGGATCTTCATAAATATTGTTAAAGTGGTTGTGATGGTTGCTCATATTGAAGAACATGCTCTTCAAGAGCAATTTCTAACCCTGCATAAACAGCATTATCTTCCAAATTTTCTTCAACAATAACATTCTCATCATTCTCATGAGTCAAAGATGGATAAACCACAGACTAATCTAGAATGGGAACACCCCCCCCCCTTTAGTATGTTGAACATTATTATCAGAATCAAAATAAATCTTTTTGGATGCATATTTCTCTAAATGAGTTAGTTGTCTATCAATAGTGGAATTATATTTATCACACTCAAGAAAAATAACATCTATGGAAAGAATAAATTTCTTGTTCTCCTCATCATACAACCTATAAGCTTTGGAAGTAGAAGAATATCCAAAGAAAATACATTTGTGACTCCTAGCACCCAACATGGTGCGTTGATGTTTATGAATCAATGAATAACATAGAGAACCAAAGACTCTAAAATGTTGAATAGCAAGAAGGCGATTATACCACATTTCATAAGGAGACTTATTATTGATGACATAAGAAGGACGAAAATTGTGAATATGACAAAGCATTGCTTCTCCCCAAAACATCAAATTAACATTCTTAAAAACATCATGGATCTAACCATATTAAGCAATGTCCTTTTCATACACTCTAAAACACCATTCTATTGCAAATTTTAATGTATTGTAGTCTAATGTTTGATGCCATTGTCCTTAAGATATTGTTCAAAATCATTCGAAGTGTACTCACCACTATTATAAGTTTTCAGAATGCCAATATTTAGTTGAGTTTCATTTTTCATCATTGAATGAAAAGTTTTAAAATTTTCAAATACTTGTGACCTATTTTTCATCAGATACATCCAACACATTCCCAAATAATCATCAACAAATGTTAGCATATATTTATTACCATTGGCAGTTACAACATGCATAGGACATCATAAATCTGAATGTATGAGACCTAATTTTCTTGAAGCTCTAGAAGAAGAACTATTAAAATGTTTCTTAGAATGTTTCCCCAAAATAAGAGCATCACATGATGTGAGCTTTCTTGGAATTGTAGGAAATCCTTTTATATCTTGTTGTTTCATAATTCTGATACTGTGATAGTTAATGTGACCAAAACAAGCATGCCATAATAAACTGGAAGATAGAGTATCACTTTGTTGTGCTAAAAGAGCAGAACTATCATGATAATTTATAGAAGATAATGCACCATTTAGTTTTAAAAGCGTATCTTCTTCAACAACGATCATAATAACTGCATGATCAAATGCTCTACATATCTCAATAATTCCATTGAAGATATGTATGGAATGCTCTTGCTGTCGAATATGCATAAGGGACATTAGATTTCTTTGAAAACATGGAATGTAAAGGACATCCTATAGAACATAATCTGCAAGCTTTGGTATCTTCAAATGAATGGATCCAATTCTAGAAGGCTTAATTTGAGTTTTGTCAACAAAATATACTACTCCATCAACTTGGTCACTAAATGTTTCAAAATAATCTCTCTTAAAAGTCATATGACATGTAGCTTTTGAATCCAAAATCAAACTATCTTGCTAAGAACAAAATGTTGTACTAAAAACATCAGTAATATTAAAATTGAAATAGGAAACAATATAATGTGCAAACTCTAATAATTTTCCCTTATCAGGTGGCAATTGATCTTTCTTTTAATTCAATTGTTCTCTCCTTTCAATGACTTTGCCCAAGGAATTCTACAATTAGCAACAGTGTGACCAATTTTACCACATATAAAACATTTGATAGCTAGTTTATCATTAAAATTCCTTTGTTGTATATCATTTTATTCCCTGTCCTCCTTGATTAATCTCTCCCCCCCCCCCCACCCCAACCTCCTCTATAATTTCTTCTAATTGCGGTATCTAGTACTTTTATCACCTCTAGAAGTTTCACCATGAGACTTCTGATCTTTTTGTGAAAGGCATAAAATTTCTATGTTAAAATTGGGTGGAAGCTATTTCTTCCCAAAGACATTTTATCTCTCAACTATTTTCTTTACTAGTTTATCATTTGTAATGTCTTTTAACTACCTACTATCTTGAAGAGATTCTAAGTAGTGTGAATAGAGAGGGTGGAGAAATTTAATAAAAGCGATAAGTTGTAAATCTACTTTAGTACTAGTTGCATTTGTGTCATGAAAAATAACTTTTATTTCAGAAGCCATCTTTAAAGGATCATTGTATCTCATCTACAAATTGAATAATCTCAACAACAACTAAATAATTTCAAGTCATGAATGTGAATCATAAAGTTCTTTCAACTTCTGTAATAGTTCAAATGTTGTATCACAAGAAATGATACATCAGCTTACCTCCTCTGTCACTGATAAGTGATTAATGCATATGCTTTATTACATTTTGTCTCCCAAATTACACATTGTTTTTCACTTTCAGGCGGCTTCAACACAATTTCTTCTCCGTCATTATCTTTCTTTCCTTGATAGACTTCCCACAAATCGTTAAAAATAAGGGAACTTTTAAACTTGTGAAACCATTCTTGATAATTTTCTTTTCCTTTAAGCACAACTCCATCTATGGAAACTATTGAAGTCATGATTGTTTTGTAGCAAAATATTTTCTTCAAATGTTCAAATTTGTGCAACACTCTTTAAAAAAATATAAGCCCCTATCTCATTTTTTAAATAAAATTTGGTTGTACTTTGATGGTGGGTTTCAAAAATAACCTACCAGTGTGTTAGGTTCAAGCTTCTCTGTCTCATTTTGAAAAATAACATTATGGCAAAATTTGAATAATTCTTCTTAAAATATTGAAATGATGTGCTCGTTTTTCAATTTTGTTTCCTTTTTTTATAACAAAACTTTTAAAGAAGTTTGAAATAAGATTCCTTACAGGCCTTAAAACAAAATTTCTCACATGCCCACCATGATTTCACTGTAAACTCCAAGTTTAACCTCGATTACTACTCGTTGCATGTTTCCAACTAGGACAACATCACATCCTTGTACTGGGTGCTACCATACCGAAACACACCACCGAGCTTGCAGGTGAACATATCGATCATAACAGATAAATACCAGAGCAACGCAACTGAATTGCAACATGCAATTTTGAAGGTAGCTAAATCCTTCTCAGCCCATTGAGCAATCGTTGATGTCTCTTCTAGAAATTGTAGATGACCACATTTTCTATTTCGTTACATCTCATTGAGAACCATAGAGATCCATATAAAAAACAAACAATTTATAGAACATCAAAATACCAAGCCCATGGACAATTACCAACATATAGCTCTACCACCAACAGAATTATTAAATAACCAAAACATAAGACCACTTGTAGGCAAAAATAAACCCTATCGCAACATCATATTGCCTATCCCCTTTACCCACTTCAGTTCGGCCCCTCATTATTCACCTTAAGTCCATAATTGGTTGTTGCCGTAACGGGCACCATCGCACCAGAAACATGCCTCACTTGGTTGGCAGTGATCAATGCCTATGTATATTGGCTCAGTAACAATTCATAATAAAAAGAATTGCATTAATTGTATTTTATATACCTTGTATGTACATAATATGTGACCTTCCAATCGACTGGATCCTCCTAGCATTTGTAACTTCAAACAATGCTTTCTCAACCTTCACATATCGACCCTTGGACGTCTTCAATAAATGATGGAGTTTACAAACAACTCCACTGGGGCTCTGATACCACTGTACATGCCTGAATAAACTCCACAATGAAAAAGTGATTGTATTAATGATAAAATCAATCATTTATACATGTGTAATCTAGGTACAAGACAATATTGTCTCGGTAACTTATTAATAGAATATAGAACCAATTACATAGTATACAATAACAATCCTGAAGGATTAGTTAACATCCTAATCTCAAATAGACATACCTATTGGTGTAAGTATCATTTATGTAGCAATAAAATTAAATAATTTACTTTCATAAACTCCCCTTATTATAAATTGACACATTAATTATGGGGTTGAGAATTAAAGATGTTAACATATTTTCATCTTCTCCTCTCAAAAGATAAACTTTTTAATAATAACTTTCATCTCTAAATGTATGTTTAAACCATATTTAAAATTAAAAAACTATCCAATATAATTAAAATTTTACTATACGAATTATTAATAAATATAAATATATATGAAGCATAACTACTAAATTCGGCTGAATCGGGCTAACGAATTCAGAAATTTGGCACTTCGGTTTGATTCGGTCAGTAATACGCCAAAATTCAATTCCCTACGAACAATCGTTGAATAAGTTTGTTAAAAGAAAATTCAATTTCTAATTTTCATGACTAGTCATCCTCCATCAGGACCAGCTCGAGAGCCTATTCTATTTCGTGACAGAGACATTCGTGGTCAGGATTGTGGTGCTAGAAGAAAGGTGTATGGGGTCCTGGGCCTTCCCAAATTCTCCATGACGACCAGTCGTTGTCATTGATGCATCTGGTATCTGGTGATTTGAAAACCGCAAGTCTAAAAAATGTGATAATAAGAGACTTGTTGTGAGCTTTGATTATTCTTTTATGCGAGGCATTTAAGGATATCCAATGGGGTAGACATAATTTCCACTGCTAACCAATGGGTGTAGCAAGACGATATTGAAGAATGAAAGGATAAAGGAGTTGTAGCTTGGTATTTAAATTTTCATTTGAAAGTGAATATCCAAAACTCATATTATGGAGAATTTTGTGGAAATTATTTTATAAGTTAGAGCAACTATTTTTGAAATATTTATTTTGTATTTTTTTTAAATTTTAATTCCTATTTTTCATATAACATTATTGAGCACTGAGTTCTGAGAATTGTATTAGGGAAATTGATTCTATAGAGTATAGATATTTTGGACAACCAAGAGAACATCTAGACTAGTTCTAATTCATAATGTATTATTAGGAAACAATTTCATTAACTAATATTTATTTATTGACCAGCTAAGAACTCTGAGACTTGTCATTCCTTCCTTTTTCATGCAGAAAGAGTTCTTTTACACTATTCCATCTCATTCATCTCCATTCAGAATAAGTTATTTCTACTAATCTTAATATCTAATTTTATTTGCAACTTTCATAATGTGATTGAAAACAATTTATAAAGTGTATGAGTTTTTGAATACTAAGATTGTTAATTTTGATTGTTTAAAATTTGAAAAAAAAACATTTATTTTAATAGTAGTAAGATAAGTACTCCCGATTTTTTTTTTTTTTTATATTAAATTTTTCATAGTCAAATTATTTCGTATCAAATCAAATCTGAATTCGAGTTTGAACTCGAACTTGGTAACTATGATATGAAAATAAGTAAAAATTGAATTCAAAACACAACTAATGAAACCTATATTAAAGCCTATATTCCAAAATATGCGTTGAATTGTGGAACATGTACCATGAATTATTAAACATGTTCCTGTTGATATTCTCAACCTGCATTGAATTATGAAACGTTTTCTTGTTCATATTCTCCTAGGTAATGCTTTTGTTAGCCGTTCTAGGGTGCCCTATAATATGGCATGTTGCCATGGAGGAATAAATGGCAGGGTTTCATGCCCTAGGGTTCAATGGAAGAATAAATGGCCGGATTTTGTGCCGTAGCATCCAATTGAAGTCAACTTTATCACCTAGTTGTTATAATATTGTTTAGTCTTTTTAAATATTAATTTTTTATGTTTGTGATAATTAATATATTTATGTATTATTTAATGTTTTTAATAAATTTTAAGTTATAATATTAATAAAATATATAATATATATATATATAAATATATATATAAATATATATAATATATATTTTATCAAAATTAAACGCTTCAACTCCACATTATATAGGTATAAACAAGATTAGTAGCTACAACACAACATAGGCCTTGCGTTTACGACTAATTAATTGATCAAGGTTGTGCTTTTTTGTGTGAGGCCTATACTTTGTCAATATTATAGAATGCTCACATTTTTGCAATATTTCGTTATTTCCGCCTCCGCATCTCCATACCATGCATAGTGAAAGCCACTTTCGCATAGCTTTTCTCTGCAACTCCGTACTCCACATAATGAAAGCCACCTTTTCATACCACACTTTGTAGTATTTTTGTAGTGTGCAAAATGAGAGCTTTGTGCGGGGTCCACAAGTTGTTTTTATTCAAGAACGGTCCTTTTTCATTATCTATCACCTCTTTTGGTAGCTATAAATATGATGATGTGATTAAGGAAGTGTGGGATGCTCTATTTTTGACATCGTTTATGAAATCTATCAATATTCATGCCTCCGCACACTTGATGAAAATATCAATATTTTCATATCATATATAGTAGAGAAAGCTTTGATTGTGCAGAGTGTGTGAGTGCGGATAAAGAACAATGAAATGTTCCTCCACACTTTCATATTCTACACAAAGTAATTAACTCTATACTAAAGACATAACATTTTTCAAGCTTCCCCCTGTTGGGGGTGTTAATGGAGACATGATGGGGCTTAGGTTTTTGTGCCCACCACCCTTGGGCATTCACTCTCCCATTTAATGTGGGAGTATGTGGGAGTATGTGATGTTTCTTTTACATGCATGAGAATGATATTAAATCTAAGGAGAAGGTTTCAAGTGATAGCATGTAATGTGAAGGAGATTGTATGAGCTGAGGAATATTTCTCGATTTTGTGTAGCATATCTTCTAAGTATTGATTCATGGGGGATCTCTTGGAGTCTTTTTTTCAAGGGATTTTTCTAAGGATGAGGGAGGAGTTGAGGTTGTCCCTCACGTGGTACATTAAGGTGGTGCTTCGTCTTCAGCCTTTTTGCTAGTTGACGAGGTGGCAAGCTCTTCCTTGTGGGTAGGTGAATAGGGAATGTAAGTACTTGTCTTCGGTTATGGCTTTCTATCTTAGTGAGTTTGTTTTTTTACACATACTCTATGTAAATTTGTTCTCTTGAGTGCTTATTTTTCAGCCTAGGTATGTTTATAGCTCCATAATTGTGAGTCTTCTTCATGACCGATCTTGGGTTTGGGAGTTTATTAGTCGATACTATCCATGTTGCAACATGGTTGGTTGTAGTGCTATGTGTGGGTATATTTTGTGGAGGGATGTGTTGGCTTCTCGGGGTGCTGAGGTTGGGAAAAGGGTTGTGTCATGGACCTATGGTTTTGGGGTTGTTGTTGGTCTAGTGTTAGGAGGACCTATGATCCTGGGATTTTAGTTGGTCTGGTGTTGGGAGAGGGTGTTCTCATGGTAAAATGTTGGAGGATTTAAAGCTTGTTATGGAGTTTGTGTCGCCTAACGCTTGTTCAAGCGATCTTCTTTCCAAGTTTAGTCATTTCTTTTGGGGCTATTGTGATGATTCAATGTTTTGATGCCTTGACTTGGTCCATAGAGATAGAGCTTGGTCTATTTGTCCTTTTGCAGGTAGGGGTAACCCCTATAAATATTTAAATAAACCCCTCGACGACCACGGGGGCTTCAGTCAATGAAACTTTGACATAGCACATGCATTTATGGCATACTAAACAATAACCTTAATATGAATACATATTTAAAAGTATCTCTAAAAATAACTTTATTTAACCCCCTACCAATATGAACCCAGTACATCTTCCTAATTTAAAAAATCCCTACTTTTACTATATATTATAGGTATCCATTTTTTCATTAACATTTTTTACAACCCTGTATATTTCTTCATTAACATTGAGCTCTATTTTCTTATATACAATATACAAAAATCCTTTACCCCCTATTATATGCTCAATATATTATCTCATTTTTTCCTCAATATATATCCCCCAATATGAATGCACATGGTATTGCTCCCCCAGTGAATGCCCCGTGTCGACAAATCCAGAATTCCTCCAAGGAAACATCAAGGAAGCAGAAGGGGTGGTGGAAGTGTTGCTTAGCCTAGTCAGAGGGGAACGAGGTTTCTTTCTTATGAATCAACAATGTCCTATTTCAACACAGTCCCGTTATATGTGTGTATGGAAATAAAAGAATTTGTGGTGAAGGTGGGAGAAGAAAGGAAGTTGCTATGTGATTAAGAATTTCTCAAAGATTTGGGTGGAGGTGTTCTAGATATGGGAAACACAAGAAGTTGAAAGAAACAATTCTTAAATCTAGTGGCCCTTCATTGGAAAATGAAGACATTGTTGGACTTAGTTCTAAAAAAAGACAAGTTGAAAAATACAACCTCTTTTCATCCCTAGAGGAAGTTAAGAGAATGTTGAGGAACCTATACTTCTGTGTGGACAAAATTGATGACTGCCTAAGGCATGTTGAAAGCCATGTACCTTGCAAATTGGAAGGTGGTGACCATGGTGACCCACCTAGTTCAAGCGCTCGTGAACTGGCTATTGTCTTCTCATCCGACAAGGACTAGTTTCAAAGGGTTATAGTTGGTTGGTTTTGGTCGAATTCCCAGGTGGCAGTCCTCTTGGTCCAGTTTGGACCTGTATGGGAATTACTATAGTTGGATTACAATGACATATGGTATGGCAACCCAGTGTTGGTTTTGACTGTGTGTTCCCTATTTTGTAATTTTTGTGTTTTTGATGTTTTCAAAATGCAAAATGCCTCTTCTTTGATTGATATTGAGAGTAGGCTAAGGCCACTTGTATTTCGATCTGATAATGTAATATATTTTGGATTATTTGTGTATATGTGGTGGGAACCTCATAAGCTCAACTAGGCAGTGTTTTCACAAATCTTAGTATGTATGTAGCTAGTTTCAATTAGGCTTATGTAAAAGTGGTGGAGTTCTTCTATTGGAATTTCCTCTTCCCACACCAGTCTATCTATGTATTTTTGTTTCTATGATTAATGCAAGGCTTCAATATTTACAACAAAGAAAAACATTTTTCAAGCTTCAAGATATTAAAATATATAACATATTTATCGTGCTAGCATTGTATTCTTGAGATATTATGTTTGAGTTCCAAAACACCCCACATAATTTTTCCAGTGCACAAACTAAAAGATTTGTGCAGGGACCACATTTTGTTGTTATTCAAGAACACTCTTTTTCTGTAATCATTTTCATAATCTATCGCCTCTTTTGGTAGTTATTGATATGATAACATGATTAAGGCAGTGTGGAATTCTTTGTTTCCACAATTGTTTATGAAATCTATCATGATTCTCTCTTATGCACACTTCATGAGAATATTAAGATTTGCATATTATCTCCCCCTCACTCTCTTCATCTCTACCTTCACTCTCCACACTATGTATCAATCTAAGTTTTATTGTTAATATGTGTTTTCCACACTCTCGCACCCCTACACTTTCGCATTTACTGATACACAATATATCGAAACTAAGGTGGAGTACATTGGAGGATGATTGTCATTTTAGCGTGTGGGATGACTATCACATTAGCCTGAAATTATGAATAGTATATTTTCATTGATATATTGTGTGAAGTGTGGAGCAAGATTTCTTCTTTCACACCTCTGCACTCTACACAATGTATCAATGTTAATAGTTGTGCAGAGTATGATCCCAGATTAGAAGTCAATTCCTTATTGTGCAGAATGAAAGCACCTCCACAAAGCACATTTGATAATAAAAATTGTGAACGTAATTTTAAACCTATTGTGTTCCTCTTTCATTGAAGTTTGTTTCACATTCTTAGGATATAATTTTCTTTTGATTTAGATTTTTTGTTTGTTTGTTATTGGTTTCATATAAAGGTTTATGTAATGTGGAGTTAGAAGGTGTGGAGAAGTGTTATTAGCAATACAAATGCTTCCTCTACATTCCACAAAATTTAAATATTAAATAGATTGAATAGTAATAAAATGCATTAAGAGAAACAAAAAAATAACAATATATTAATGTATTTGATATAATAAAGTTCAATCAAATACAAGCGATCAATAATTAAACTTAGGAAAAAATATAGTAAATTATAGTTAATGTGCCAAATCAATCTCATGAGTATTGCAACCAAACAAAATTCATCATCTTGGATGCAGAGGTTTTCATTGTGTGGAGGTGTGGAGGTGGTTATATGTGCGACGATTATTACTCCATACCTCTACATTATGAAAGCCTCCACACAATTAAAAATTACACTAGAAAAAATAGTTGTAGGGAGTTGAAATTTACCAACACAGATTTACCTCCAACCGTCATTGCCTAGAATTTCTAAGTGCTCTCATTGGACCCATATATTCAGGGGAATACCTTCACAACCTGTAATATTCACATCATTGCATGTGGATTTCAAGGTGACTCACCTCCCATGATTTGATGCCACACATATAATATAACCTAATTTGCTTCAACCAAGTCCCATAGATTTCGGTAGTACTTTCATCTCGTTTCTTAACTTGAGCAACGAGGACTAGGATAAGCACTTAAATATCCCATCTCCAACTATTTGTATGCCTTGCTTGCATTATTCGGTTAATGCTATTCCTAGATTGTTATGGTATAAGGTAACATTCTTCATTCAAACACTCTTGTTCTTCATTGTCTAGAGTGCTATTGCGACACATCTTCCTATTGCTTTGATCTATATGCAACTCATGTAGTTTGTTCTTGATATAAATTCATCTTCCTATTGCTTTGACATATATGCAACTCATGTAGATTTTTGTTGATATAAGTTTTACAAATATATTTTCTAATCCATAATTTTTGAAAGTCATGTTTGGCTTGTGCATATTGATGTTGCTTTGTCTTTATCACATGACACTGCATCAATTATTCTACTATTTATTGCTTTGCTCTTGTTTTTGTTTATTCTTGAGTGCTGTTGCTGCACATTTTCCTTTTACTATCATTTAGATACAACTCATGTAGATTTCTGTTGACTTAGATTTTACAGCTATAATTTTTAGTCCATAATTTGTGAACGACATGTAATGTTTAGGTAGATTGATGGTGCATTGCCTCTGGTTCTCTGTTTATATTTTAAGAAATTTGGGAAATATTTATAGATCATGTTGTTTTGATATTATTTTCTTAGGTTTCATATTAATGAGATTATGGCCACATAGATTTTTTATTTAAGTGTCTGGCAACTTGTTTATAGCGAAGTTGTTTGAGCCTCTAGTTAATCCTTACTAGGAGCTTGTGGACTATGTTGAAACATTGGCATCAATATTTGGTGAACTCGAGAGAGCCCCAAAAGAAGCAAAATTCAATCCATATTTGGAGTATTGTTTTGACTTTAGAGGCATAGGTGAAACTAAGTTGATGTGGCATAGTTTGCGATCTGCACTTCTCGCCATGAACAATGACACCCAAGTTATTAAGAAAAAACATGTTTTATCACCAGACGAAACTAAAATTAATTCACACTATCAAGGCTTAAATTTTGAATTTTCAAACCAACTTTCAAGACAAGGATAAAAAATAATGATCTAGCGTTTTGAAATCGATCACATACAGACTCGAGATTGAACAGGAGCTCAGGATCATCGTGTGGAGGTGGATTCCATTGTGTGAAGTGTGAATCCATCTCTACACTCTGCATTATCCTTTGAATTTTGATATTAGACACGTTCTCATGTTTCTTCCACATGCCTCAATCAAACACACTTACAGAGAAGAGAAATTGGTGACAATTGTATATGCAATAATATGTTTTTTATTTAAAGCCCTTTACATTGAATATAATAGAACTATACAAATGCTCAACCATTTATTATTTTTTCTTCCCCATGATTACTCATTTTCATCCTCCTTTGTTCACTATCCTTTTCTATTTGCTTAGATTTATTTCTTCCTACGTTTCACTACTTAAATTTTCCCCTCCCTCAACAAAGTTGGATCACAATTTTTTGAGACCATGTTTATCTCCCACAGTAACTTTGTACTAACCATTCCTTGGTTAAAACTCTCTTTCATGTATTTGATACCATGCTTATCTCCTGTGATAACTTTGAACTAACAATTCTTTTATTATGCACAAGTTTTAGAAGTTTAATCTATCTTTTAATCTAATTTAAAGATTTGGTTAATATTATTTCAATAATCATTTCTTAATCTGATTTAAGGATAAAAGCTCTTGATAGGGGGATGGATGGAATCAAGAAGACCACATTCCCATAGATACCTCCATTGCACATGATATTTTTTATTATTATTAAAAAGGTTGCAATTTGATTGTTATCCCATCACCTTCCACAAAGTCGATGTTTCTTATTTTTTCGTTAGTCCGTATATCTCTAATTATAGTCCCCTAGAAATTATCGATCACAATAATCGTCACTGGACTAAGAAAACTTAAATATGGTTTCGTGAAATGCTTCACATATTAAGGGCTATTGTGTAAGGGATTTTTTTGCGTTTCTATGAGTATTGCTTCGACTGCAATTCATTCCTAGCCTAATTTTGTATAACCCATTAGGAGGCATGACTCGTAGTTAGATAGGTATAAGGTAGAGCTAGCACATGAATTCAAAACCCAAAATATTTGATCCATCATATGCAATACATATGCTAGAGAAGCCCAAAATTTGAATACATAAAGGCCGAGCTATTGATTTTTTCATGCCTTTTTAACAATAAGTTGCCACGAATAATTGCCCCCATTTATATAAGGGAAAGCATAATATCGAATATTGGAATTTTCCATTTTGATGTTTGTGAGAAAGTAGAATGCATCTTATAAATAGAGAAACACAATAATAAGTTCACAAGATGCAATCCAAGTGAGTGCATCCGCAATGTGTATGTATATGGCCATCCTTGATCTCTATCATCCACCATCATCAAATATTTATTCATTCAAAAAATGTAGTTTATTCATTCAAAACAATGTAGTGTTCACTATTTTGTATTGTAATTATTGAAGAATGAATAGGTTTTTTTATTGGTCAGTAGTAAGTGTTGCAGAAGACTTGTTGGAGTTGGCGATGAGACTTGTTTTTTTATTATTTGTATTTTTTTATACTACGGGCGTATGGGTGATATTTCCGTAGGTTTGAATACCAGTGAGACTCTTTGCAAATTGATTTCAAACACCAAAACTCCAAAAACCGGAATTAATAATAGAACTTGCTTTTTATTGATTGTATCTTCCTCTTTTATTACTTGTATCTTCTTACATTACGGACAAATCTTTTAATTATATAATTTTCGTGGTAGAATTCAATCAGACTAACATGTTTTTGCGGATTTGCGGAGTTACAAGAGATGCGGAAGAAACTTTCATTGGGACTCCTCTACACTCCCGCACATTGCTTACATGCTAAATCTAACCAGTAATATGGCATTGCTTGGATGCGAAAGAGGAATGTTGTTGCGTTTGATGTGATAATACTTGTAACAAGTTAGTGAATATTTTTTGTATTTCTAATGTGAAAGGTATCATGAATACAACGTATTTAGCCGTGTTTATTTTTTTTAGCTTTTTAACGTGAGAGAATATATTAGTACGTGTGAAAGTTCTGCACAAATGGACCTCCTATGTTATATTTCTGTAGGATCGTTTGGCTTGTGAAATTATGAGACGGATGATACATGAATACAACGATAGTAGCTCTCAAATAGGTTCGCTTAAGCTGAAAAGAATACCCCCAACTATGTATGCACGCCAGCTAGAGGGAGTTAAGCCACCTTAGCCTGCAACTCCGGCTAGTTCTCCTGACTGTGCCATACATACAATTCAAATATAAATTCAAGGATAAATTAATCACTTTGCTTCCGCTAAAAGGCCATTACAAGTAAAATCAAATTAGATCTAAATTAAAAATAAATTGTGATACCAAGCAATAATGACCAACCATCCATGATGTAGAAAAACTCAAAATTTACCATTATTATTATATACATTTAACAATCTCGTATGCACGTATTAGGAATGAACCGTTTTGACATATCAACTTCTTTGGCGAGAAAGCTCCAACACCCTCCCCCATGCAACTGTATGTAGTAAGTTGCATATGCTATTTGACAATCCATGGACTTTTCCAGTCTTGGCTTTCCCCACTCCTACACGAAGTGTATTTTTAAGTTCTAAGATTTTTTTATAAGGAAAAAGAAATTTTTGTTTTAAAAATAGTTTTTATTTTAGTTATTTTACTCTAAAATATAATATTAATTGAATATGTTAAATATAAAATTTAAGACAAAAACACTTTGACACAAAATTTTATATTTATGACAAAAATAGTTTGAGACAAATATTTTAAGACAAAATTTTATATTTAAGACAATGGGCACTTAAGACAATAGAAATTAAGACGAAATTCATTTAATACAGTTAACAATCCAAAACCATATCAATTTAAGACAATATTATCTAATACCTCCAAAATAGAGCGTGACAGTGGGCCCTAAGTCTTCCAGTTTGCAAGCTACTATTGTCTCGAGCTATTTCACTTACCATTCCTGTTAACTTATAAGACAATGATTTATTGGGTTCTTAGCTTTGTGGGGGTAGCCCACTTTGAAAAGCGACAACTTTTCCTGACTTTTGTACATAAATTTCTCTTAATTTCCTCTTTTGTCCCTTTAATTGGAGAGCCCTTCAATCTCTCCAATGAGAGACAATTTGGCTTTTGTTGCATTCCGGAAGTTTGCACAGAGATTCAGTGAGTGGATAAGAGATACTTATATTTAAAATTTCCTAAAATAGATATTCAAACCATATGAAATTTAATCATATCATTTTTTTTTCATTAATCCTTCTTAATTAAATATAAAATTAGAATATGCTAATTATATTAATTTTGTAATTAAATTATAAAATTAAAAATATAACATTTTGAAAAGCTAGAATATTTTAACTATTTCAAGTATTTAATTTAAGGTATATTTATTTGAAAATTATATTAAAAATTACATAAAAGTAATAAATTAAAGAACATTAGATTTCAAAATAATGACAATATACATACTACATTCTAAAAATATAATAAATAAATAGATGAAAATTACTATTTTTTTTGTTGTTGTCTTAACTCAGAGGGATTTGAACTTTGAATATCATGTTTTTACATAATACTTGATAACAAGGTGATTGTCAATTGAGTTACACTCCATGAGCTAAATTTTTTGTTTTCTTTAAATATGGGAAAAATTTAAATTACTTCAACTAAAAGTTTGATATAAATTTATAAAAAATTAAAGACGATATAACAATAAAACTAATTAAATATTTTCTCAATTGTTATATATATATATATATATTAAATAAATAATATATAATAATATAATAATTATATAGATAAAAATATAGAATTTATTTATTATTTATTTATTCAAAACTATACTAAGAAAATCCAAAAAAATAAAGATACAAATTCATCATATATAACATTTAATCTCATTGTTTCTTTCAAATGAGAAGTCAGAGATTGATTCTTGCCTATGTTCGACCACATCTCAATATGAAAGAATAAATACAAAAATTAATTATCTTAGATAAATAAGTATTAAATTTTTTCTTATTGTAATTTTTTTTCTACTAATATCCAGAAAAAATAAATACACAAAATGCACTTTAGCATTTTTTGATATTAATTTATTGTTAGGCATTAAGATTGTGGTAAAGATTTTCATCAAATAATTAGAAAACCATGAATGCATTATTAGGAAACAAAGTAATATTAGTAATTGATATAATTTCAAACTAGGGAATAACTAATATGTGATTTTATATAAATAAAGTATGAAGGAGGTTGAAAGTGTACCTCTAGAATAGACTTTAATTTAACCTAAAATGCAATCACCCACATTGGAAGATGACTTAGTGCACTAAGATGACCTAGCGCACTAAGATGACCCACCACTATAGGTTTGTGGTGCATCATGACTCATTTCATCTCATCAATTTTCTCAATGTGAAACTACGTGATTCCATACTACACCTGACTTTTTATATTTCACGATTATTAAAATTCATAAGTTTAACACTTATTGAAGTATGTAGATAATCATTCCATACAATTATGCCTTAACATAACCAAAATGAAAATGATATGAATGAAAGTAATCTTATAGAATCAATGACCCAACTCGCCTAACAATTGTCAAATATTCAAATGTGTTACAACCAAGTGAACTCTAGTCCCGTATATGAATTTAAAAATTATAAGAGCACACAATTCCCACAAGCCTATCCCCAAATTTCCTATTTGATTTACTGTCATTGATCGCAACTTTGTCATAGATAAAAATCGTTTCACTTGATAGTAATAGTAAGTACTCTCGTATGCATGCAATGTATGAAGAGTTAAGTTAAGTGAAGGAAAAAACATTAAGTCAAATATTAGAAGTCAAGTGATTCAAAGCTAGAAAGCTAATGCCTTGTCAAGAAAAGCTAAGTTAAGGAAAATAAAAATGTCGATTTATGTTGAAGTGAAGTTAGAAAAGTTTAGTTAAAGCATCAAGTCATAGTTTGCATGAGGAAAAGAAAGTTAGAGTTTGCATCATTCCATATTTAGAAACTTTAATGCTTATATACTCATGGTTGGGTCATTGTAATGTGAAGTAAGAAGAGTGAATAACAATGACTCGATAAAACTTCTTTATTTAAGAAGAATCTTTTGTACTTATTTTTCTTGTGTTTGCATGTTTACCTCTACCTCTAAATAACAGGTGGTATCAGAGCAAAGTTTACGAAGGTTTCAAAGAACCAAAGGAGTTAACAAGGTCATGAGCTACTTCCAATAATATCCTTGTCTATTGAGAGTAACCCACAAGTCTAAGTTTGCATCCATTAGTCCATAAGTAGAAACTAGAGCTCGTTGAGAGTTTGTAAACCCAACTACTAAAATATTAGGGTGATTACCCTATAGAGCCACCACCATATCAAGAGGAAAGGGCCAATTCCACTGACCAAAGAAGGAGTCTCCAATATAAGTTGTAGCCATGAGCCTCCATAAGAATATGTGTAGAAGATCTTATCGAAGTTGTTAGTAGTTTTTGGGAGCCACCGTTAAAGTGAATCCCACTCAATTGCAGATGATGGTCATAAGGACTATAAAAGTGAAACCCATCATGCAAACATGTATATGGATAAAGAAGACATAGAAAATATTGCAGAGTGAGAATTTGAAGCCTCTACATGTGAAGTAGAGTAAGATAATATAGATGCTCGAGAACTCCACTATAATATGGATGGTGAATCCCACTATGACAAGGCACATGTGGATTGTGAATGCAACGTGAGTTGTGAATTGGTGAATCAAACAATAGACCTTGTTGATGATGGTGAAGCTTCCAATAAAGAAGTGAATATCATGTGTGATCTAGTTGGTATGATTATAGTTGATGATGACCTCTTTGCATCAAAGTTTGAGGAATTTAAGTTTGAGAATTAAAAATACATTTTTTCATATGAAGTAATGCTTTGTAGAGCTGAAAGTGCATCTCTCATGAATCCAACAACAAATGATGAAATATGGAAGAAATGAAAAAGAAAAAACTAAATTGTAAAAAGTTTTTTGAGTCAATTTTTTATTGCGAGCGTAGCATGCATATTTGAGTCACAATCAAGTTAAGCTTGATTTATATCGTCATAGTTAAAGGGGAGTATTAGAAATAGTAATTACTCTTGTATGAATGCAATGCATGAAGAGTAGACTTAAGTTAAGGAAAAAAAATTCAAGTCTAATATTAGAAGTAAAGTGAGCCAGAGTTAGAAGGTTAATTCTTTGTCTAGAAAAGTTGAGTAGATTTGTTGAGCTAAGTTAAATGATAGTTATAAAAGTTCAGTAAAAGCATGAAGTCTTAGTTTTCATGAGAAAATGAAAGTTAGAGTTTGCATGATTCCATATTTAAAAAGTTTGGTGTTTAGATACCTGTGGTTGGGCCATTGTAATGTGAAGCAAGAAGAGAGAATAGCTGTAGCTCGGTGGATGTATATGAGAGAATAATTAATGAATAGAAATGATTTATTCAGGTAGAAACTTATGTATTTATTTTCCTTTTGTTTGCATTCTTATATTTGGCTATTACTAACAAGAACTTATCTCCCTACACTTTGTCATGTAAGAAAATTGTGTCATGACTTTTGAAATGACCCACCTAATCATGCTAGACATTGGGTGATTGCACACTATCCAAACCCATATAAACTTATGAATTTCCCCTCCAACTACTTCACCACCTCTTCATATCACATTAACACGTATAATCCAAATGGTACTTGGTCAAATGTTTGTTGCCTTAACTAACACTCATGTCACATTTACAAGCAATCATTCCAAATTGAAGAAGGTTGCATCCTTCCATTTTGAATGAGTCATTGTTCTATATTACATACTTTGCCCAAATGATATTTTGACCCAACCCGTCTCAATATTCATCTATTCTCCTTTGTGCTCACCTGACTCATGCACTATCCCACTATGTCCACTCTAGCCGATTCAACTCATTCTAATGGGTGCCTCTCTACATGCTTGCATGCTACCCTCATCCGTTCATCTTGTTAGCACTACATTTGTACCTTCATAAAGGGTCCAAATGTTTTGAGAATCAATTGAAACTTCATTTAGAAAGAGTGAAGGGTTAAGTATTGGGCTATGTAAAAATTTGTGTTTGAAAGGGTAGCATACAGATTAGAAACATTTCAAAAGGGTTTATTTATGTTATACCTCAGTTTATCCTAATTTTTGCAGAAAAAATAGAGCTAATCGAATGAAGAAAAGTGGCACTAATTTTTTTTTTTTTTTTTTAGTGCCTACAACTGGTGCTACGAAAATATTTAGCAATGCCTATTGGCCGCACTACGAAAATACAGGAATTTGAAAAAATAAAAGTTTTTTAATTGCCACGTTGTTGGTTTCAAGCTATTAACGTTCTTTGAAGTGATTTAACCATTTTTACTACCTGATGTGACATATGGAGTGGTTTCCAAGCATTAGAGGAGGGTTTGAAAGCTAAAACCTAAAAATTACAGTTATCTGTAAAAATTCCATTTCCAACGTTTCCAAATAACTAGTTTGCAATGCACAGGAGAGATTTTACAACGTGTGATGAGGGGTTGGGTATAGTTGTATTTGATAAATGGGAGTCTATCCATATAAAGCGATATGAACCAGATGGCATAGAGTGGTTCCAAGCTTATCAAGAACTCATACTACTTTTCACCAACGCTATATGGGAGCCAATTTTTCATTGTTTTAACATATATAATCTGAGCTAATGCCACAATTTCACTAATTTCTTTGATGGAAACACAACAAAGGTAAGGGATTTAGATTTTGAAGTCACAGAGGAGTCTATTGCAGAAGCCATAGGGTTATCTATTGGAGGAGAAAGATGGTTCAAAAAGAAAATGGTATAAAATGTAGATTTGAATTTCTTCTTGAAGGAAAATACCCAAAACCCTAATTGGAGCATTAGAATCCCTCAGAGTATGTTGAAGCCCAAATTGATCAATATTCTAAGAACTGTGCAAATGTTATTTACGTGTGAAGGCATGTAATCAAAGGTTTATTTATATCACATGATATTTTTATGTCACTTAACTGGTTTTAGTAAGATTAGTCTGCCTTATTTTTTACACCAAAGTTTTCTCAAAACGACTACTAAGGAAAAATTAAAACTGAGTTGTTTTATCATGATATATGCCATCATGGATTGATTAAAATTTTATACACCCATGAATTGAGTAAGCATGTATAACAATTGAGACGAAGGACATGAAGAAACCCTGCACCTAGAAAGGAGAAGAAGACTAAAGCTAAAACCCCTTTCGAAACCCTAGCTCTAGAAGCAGAGGCTGAATCTAGTCATTTAATTCTTATTCAAGACACTGTAGAAAACCCTATGTGAACTAGAAATTAGGGTTTATGAAATAAAAGTAAAAAGGAAGCACAAATAAGTACAAGAAGGTGAGAAATCAGAGCATATAGCAGTAGAATACAAAAAGGGAAAGCGTCCAAGAAAGAAAGCATGGGATACCACCATAGAAACATAATATAGGGTTCATTACTTTATAAAACCTCTTACTAGAACTACCAATAAGTTGAGGCTAGAATTCAAAGCTAAATTCAGCCCTAGACTAAAAGAACCAATAGTTATTGATGAGGAGGAGGATGTAGAATCTTGCAAAGGAAAGAAGAATTCTGCAAAGAAATTAAAGGCGGAGTCTGCAAAATGGACAAGGAGGAAAACCCTATAAGCCGTCACAGGAATTCAGGAAATGGGCAAGAGAGTCACAAGATCAATAGAAGATCATGACAATTTGAGAATGCTTGCTCAAGTAGCTGAAAATATAGAATATTGAGTAGGTTTATATTTTTTGCAAGCAATATATTGATATAAAAACAAGGGAAGTTGATGTTTGCTACAAAATACTAATTTTGGCATTTGAGAGATGCACCATTTTCTGAGGGTTCTTTTATGTAGGCCTATGTGCCTAGTTTTCTAGATTGATAAGTGGTTTCCCATTGTTTGGGAATTTGATAGATGCACCCTTTTCTAAGGGTTCCTCTATGTAGGATTCCGTGTCTAGTTTTCTCGATTGATGAGTGACTACTCATTGTTTGTGTGGATACTCGTAAAAATGTTTAAATCAGACAAGAAATAATTGAACATATTTAGTTATGGGAAATGGAATTGTTGGAGAGCTCAGGGCCTACCGCAAAGAGTAGGTAAAATTATCTTATTTTTTTATAATTTCATTTGTTACGTTTAGGATAGTTATTTTAGAAATGAAAATAGTTTCATATTTTCGTTGGGTTTTAACAGTTCCACAATTTCATTATAAATACATGAAATAAGTGACAAAGTGCCTAATTTACCTATAAGGGAATATAGCTCAAGCCCCAAGACTACAACAATATTATCAGTAACTAAAAAATAAATGAAAGAAGTTACAATCTTGCTCACTTTAGATGGAAATGTCTTGAAGGATGAAATGGGGTTAGATTTTTTTCACTTTATTTTTCGTCATGTAGCACAATTATTTGGAAATAGCGTCAAAATGGATTAGAGGAAGCAAACCACTGATAAAAAGGAAGAATTATTCAAAGATATCATAATAGCATTTGGTGTCCTGGTTTTGATAAGGAATTTATTCTAGAGATTGCACGTAAATACATTCACTCCAAAAGAGACAATTTAAGGTCAAAGCTGACAAAAGACTTGAGGTATCCATGTCTAGCTTGGATCACAGACCAAGTGAAATGGGATGAACTTATGAAAGATGTCATTTTTAAGAGGAAGTACCACAATAATCCAAACTATAGGCCATCTGCATAAGGAGGAGGTAAGAGATGCCTTCGAGATACAACAAAAGCAACCCAAGCTAGGGTGTTAAGAATTGGATTCCATAAATAAGGCTCTAGTGGATATAATAGCATTTATGGTGCCATGGTAAGTGAATATTTTCAATTATTATATTTTCTATTTTAGGGAAAATAATGATAACAACGTTTAGTTAATTGTATCTTATTAGTCATTATAACTTATAAATATGGTTATCTTTATTAATGTAGGTTCACCAATTTCAAAAGGAAGTTTCAGAGGAAGACTTAAAATATGCTTTATTACATGGTTCCAAAGGTCTTTGATAACACATGATAGACCGAGGGGAAAAAATTAATCACTCATGATGAATCCAAGGTTAGTTTTTATAATATTTTATGAATCATGCAATAATTTAATTGGAGGTATAATGTTGTTTTAACAAGTTAAATTGTGTTGTTTATAGGAAAACAAACAATAAAAATAATTAGGTGAAACATATGAGAGTGAGCATGAGGAGGAGATACAAACACATGATGAATCATTTCTTGCACACAACCATTCAATTGTCATTCCTGAACCTTGGCAGGAAACCATTGTTGAATTTCAGTGAATGGGATACATGAATAATGAGGAGGTGTTGAAGTAAAACACAACCCACCCCCCATTTTTGATTTGTTCACCTCAAATAATGGGGACCCTTTCTATAAATTTTTTGGCTAAACACCTTTTAGGATTTTTATTTAGTTGATTATCCTAAGCTTTTGTTAATTTTTCATTTTCTTTAGATTCTTGTCTTGATTGCTTTGTTAAAATCAATTTTTTATAAGCTTCCCATTGGCGCTTGTTTCACCTCATTTGGTCATCTGGTTCATAAACGACACTCCTTTGAAGTCTAATAATTTATGTTGCCTGGGTTAAAGTGCATAAAATATACAATATTCCATTTTTTGTAAATAAATTAGTTCAATAACGCATTTATTTTAAATATTAACCCCTAGTTGGTTATTACTAACATTTTTCATTTTTCAGCCAAATCATGAAGCATCGGAATTTTAGTAATTTACTCCAATATTTCAAATGAATTACTAATCTTGAAAAATCAAAATGTCAAGTGGCTGTAGTTTGTTTATTTATTTTCGAAGTAACTATAGTTTAATTTTCATTTTTATTAAAGTGGCTATAGTTTATAAACTAAAATTCATAAAATAAAACAAAAAAATTAATGTTTAATGTTAAATATTAAATTAATTAATTTAATTAAATTAACATTTAACACATAAAACATATATAATAACAAATAAATAATAAAAAATTTCTTTCGATCGCATAGGAGCTCTGATCGGATCGGAAGTTTTAATCGGGACACACCCTTATAACCCCCGTATCGCATCCTTCCCCAACGCTGATCGCCGATTGAGAAAAGTCAAAGGGCATTAACCAAACACTAATAATACATTTGTTTGGGTTTCAAAACTCACTCATACGTGAGTGTAGCAAGTGAAGTATGGTAGGGTAATGTTAATATAATATAATTTAATATTTAATAATTAAATTAAATAAATAAATAAATTTAATTAAATTAAAATTTAATAATTTAGATTAAATTAATTAGTTTATAAATAGTTAATTATATTTTAATTAGTTAGATTTATATAATTAATAACAGTTTATTAAATAATTAGTTTATTTTTATAATTAACAATTAAATTATAATTAATTATTAGATAATTAAAATTCTAATTTAGGATTAACTTTTTAATTAAAATTTTGATTTTTAGTCTAGCGATAGAAATTTCAGATTTATGCCAGATTTGACTCATCAACTTTGGAAGCTCATAGATTGAGTTTTACTTGGCCAAATGAGGCCCAAGATGACTCATTGGAAAGATAAAATCAAGGAGAACATTTTTGAAAAGGTTTCTCTAATAGATTTGGTTATTTATTGGGTCAAAAATTAGACAGAAAATCGAGCTCCGAATTTCTAAAACAAAATCAATTTTCTGAGTTTTATTTTCTGCATTTTGATTTGTCGAAGCCTCTTCTCAATGCAGATCCATTTATCAATAATATCCTTGGCCAATTAAAACAATTCAGGCATCAATAGAAAGTTTACATTTTATTTTCAATTATTTATTTAATTGTATTTGATTGGATTTGTTTTAAATGCTAGAAATGACATTTTGATTTTATTGTTGCATTTTGATTTATTTTGATTTCTTCTTGCAGGAAAACAGTAGAAGAAATTTGAAGAAAAAGATCTCAATCAATGAGAAAGCTCCAACAATTAAAGATTGGAATTTTTGAGCAGATAAAATTGGATTGGGCATATTATTCTTCAACAAAATTTCCTCACACGAATTCCTTTACAAATATTATAGATAATAGATTGCAGAATGGAATAAGGGGCTGCTCTCCTCTGCAATTTCGGACTTCCAAAAGCATTTCTGTAATAGAAATTTAGAGTTGCAGGAGAGAGGAGAGAAAATCTCAGATCTGGGGATTATTGAAGAATTTTTTTTTTTTTTTTTTTTTTTTGTATCTTGAATTATGCATGATGGACAAAGTTTGCACTATTGTAGCTTTAGCTTTGAAAGCAAAAGTTTAAGCAATGTAAAGAGTTGTTGGAGACCGGGGATAGAGAAATGGATGCAATAAATTAATATTTTTAATACTACTATTTCAAATATCAGTTTCATTTTTATGATAACAGGAATGTATCATGTTATTCATGTTTGTGCACTTTTGTCAACATGGTTAATTTGTCTCAATGTTGTTATTATGTATCTTTGTTCTTATGGATTAAATTCTGATTTTTGACTAAGTATTTACTGAGAAATCTATCTTATAAAACTGATTTATTAAATGGTAATGTGTTGTGAACTATTTCTGCATATTATTGTTTAATTATTGATTTACTGATTTGACAATCAATAACATTTTTGTGAATTTCTTCCTAAGTGTTGTTGACTGATTATTTCAGTTAATAGGTCTCAATAGGATGTGTTTTGGTATCCATAATGTCAGTTAATTGAACTACTTCATTAACTTGATATTAATTATAAACATGACATATTTAAATCCCAATACTTTAAATATCTTGCTCTTGGTTGGGTTAGATCTATATCTGCCTAATTGAGATAGGATTAAGATTAGTTTCTTTTACTTACATTATAGAATAATCTTGCATTTAGATTAAGTTCTATATCCTATTAAGTCCTCTTCTCAAAGAGACAAAATTTTAGTTGTGGCTTGGCTGAACCTAAATCAGCTTAAGTGTTATTCTGTTGCCTGATCAACAAGAAGAAGTGACCTGATATACCAGTCTATTGGTAGTTAAAGATACATCATAAACCAATAGAGATAGGGAAAAGGTAACTGGACATAGTTAAACCAATCGGAGCCACTAATTCAAATGGAAAAGGAATTGCTTTAAGGTCCGTACCAGGTGGTTAGCCCTCAATGTTGTTGCAACGATTTTTGAGGCATCAACACTTTTGGCGATAGAAAGAGGGCCTGAGACCTTTTGTCTATTGGAGCCTTTTCAATTTTAACATTTTATTTTAATCATGATGGCTCCTCTTAAACTTCCAATTTGGAGTTGTATCCATGGACGTGCATCTTCTAATACTCCACCCGAAGTGGTAAGACTCTTGTCTCAGGTAAAGTTCAATGGTAAGAGAAATTCCTCTGATTTTAATCATGTCTCTCAACTTATTCAAAAAGTTTCAAATTATGATTTTCAAGGAATTGATGAAGGAATTTTATGCAGAATTTTTACTCTCACATTTGCGGCAAAAACCAAAAACTGGTGTCGAACTCTTCCAGTTGTTTCAATTCACCGCTGGGATCAATTTGTTACAATTTTCATTTGTAAATTTGACGGCTATGATTATGAACAGGTATGTAATGAAATTGAATATCTACGAAGGTTTGATAATGAGTCTGTTAGTGATTTTAATATTCGATTTCATTTGAATTGTTTAAGATTTAAAATCGAAAATAAACCTACAGAAGAAGAATCACTAGATTGGTTTGAATATATTTGTTCTCTTCTTCATATTCCCAATCCATATGAAATTAGTTCAAGCTTTGTTCCATCCCCTCCAACATAAATGAGAATTCCACTATGGATGTGCAAATAAATTGTGATGAAGTACTGGTCTTACAAATCTTGGAAAACATTTCTAATCAAATGCAAGAGGAAAACAACAGCAATTTTGGAGAAAGAGATTCCGTGAAATTTGAAAGTTACTTTGCAGTGAATTCAGAAAATCAGATTGCAAATCATCAAGTACAAATAGCAATCAAAGTAAATAATAAAATGAAAATTGCTGTACAAATTTCTGAATTTTTCCATGATGAACAAATGTCAAAATCAGAGCAGCAAAACAATCTTCTTCAAAAAGGCATGAGTATGCAAAGGAATGATCTGCAATATGAAATTTACAATGAGCATAATGCACAAGAGCTCTCAAATAGAGACAGTGTTAAATGCATTGTTTTAGGTTCACATTTTTCCCTTTATCCTGATATTTTAATGATGGTAATTTTCCCCTCTGGGTATTAATGATATTTCAGAAGATAAAAAGGATGATTTAAATGAATTACCAATAAGTTTCTATCAAGATAGAGAAACGATTATTGATCATTCTTTTTCCATAGTAAACATGAAAATCTTGTTCCTCCTTGTTTTGATATAGTGGACGAGATTGAAGAGAATTCTAGAGAATATTGTGAAATCGTTTATGATAATTACTCTGACATTGAGGATGTTGATTATCCTTCTCAAGAGAATCTCATAATAAAATTCAATTAACATCTGAGAATGAGTAACGCTTCAATTTAGAAATTATTGCAATCAATTCTCATTCTAGAGCAGCAAATTATCTTCATGATTTCACTATTCAATAAAACATTCCAATTTATGATTGATATCATGATCAAGCTCTCATTCCTACTCATAATCATAATTCATTTTCTAATTCACAAGTTGGAATTGACAATTACTCAAATTTGATAATTCTAGCCAATCCTTGTGAAAAAGGAATTATTTTAAAATGATTCCAATTGTGTTGTAACATTAGTTGTAACAATAGTGATTTCATTTTATTTTTGTTTCCTCACTTCTTTTGTTTAAAATCAAATTTTCTTTTTCAGATTTTTGATACTTTACGCTGGCATATTGAGCACTTTAGTATCAGACATTCAATTGATGCATTGCCTTCTTGGAAAATTGAAGTTTCATATTATAATCATGAACATCAAAAGCTATTAATATTTCAATTTCAATTAATGCTAATATTTCATCAAAAGCTTCTATCTTTTCAAAGGCAACGTCAACAAGAGAATGTATTTTTACAATTTGGCCAACAATCCAATTCAACTAATAATTTTCCATTTTATTTGAAATATTTCCATCCATTTTTCATTAGCTTATTTGAAAATTGTTTGGAAATATTTCCTTCAAAGAAGATTGTTAATAATTTAACATTTGTATATAACACTAACAATTTTTTTTCAGGCCTTTGAATGTAAAAGTTCATATCTACAATCTGGCCTTTCATTTCCACTTTTGAACATTTCCCAATTATTAATAGAAATCCATCCAAATTTCTATGATCCAATTGGTATTCAATTGGAAAGGAAATTTCAAGAGAAGGAGATTTTAATTAAGTTGCTAATAATAACTATGCATTCTACTTACAGATTTAATTTTCTTAGTTCAATTAAATTTGTATTTTTATTTCTAACAATTGAACTATACATACATGTAGGAATTAAAATGAGAAAATGGTTACACTGGAAATATGACTATACTTAGCCATTTTCATGTATATGGTTGGAATAGCAGTAGAATTAATTTAGTTTGTTTTTTTTTTGTTTCAACAGCTTTGCAGATTAAAAAAATAAAACAAAGCAATCAACCCTTCTCATACATGTTCAGTGAAACATTTTCTTCATATCAGAAAATTTTAATTCTTGTTTTCCTTTTTAAAAATTTCTTGTAGAAATACCTCTACCCATGAATACATCTCTACTTATTTTGAATAATGTATTGACACAATTCCATTAAGTATGCACTTGGCACACATTTAAATCTGTGTTGATATTATTCCACAATTAGTGGCTTTATCCCATTCAGATCTTTAGTTTATTATCTGATGCTGCAATATGCATCATATTCATTTACTAAAGACATTATTGAACAGTCACTATAACGATACATATTCTTCTCAAGTTATTCGAAATAAGTAGAGGTAATAAATTGCTATTTCAATTTAAAAGGGATGACTGTTTTCATATTTATTTCTGGTAAATTTTATATTTCCTGAACATGAATAAGCATATTTTATTTAGGTTGATTACTCACTCCGATTTAGAATAAATAATGAGATGATTTTGAATAAAGACAAAATTTTGATAAATCGAAGGAAGAATTTGAAGATTCGTGAGGTAAAAACTACAGAGAATTTCCTTCCAGGTACACGTTCACAAGTTCAATCTCATCTATTATAAGTTTCTCTTTTCCTTAGCTTATTTTTTATTTTTGTTTTGTTTTATTTGCAGGTTTTCATTTGTTTTCAAAACTTGAAATCAGCAGCAAATCCATTTCAAATTTCCAATAGGTTCAGGGAAATTTTATTTGTGATTCATTAGAATTTGAGTATTTTTAACTTTGCTTTCAAGCATCAAAAATCCCAATCGAAATTTCAAGCAATATCATAAGATTCAACTTGATTTTCATATTGCTGATACTTCAGTGAAAATATTTGCAATATTCTCATCCCGCTCATCTTTGTCAATCATTTCATTTTGATATCACATCATCCATATCACAACCATTTGTATTATAAGATTTCATCGGAAGTAAATCTTAGCATTTTTGATAACAAATTGTTCATAAAAGATCTCCGATGTATTACCTCATTCATATGTCATATCACATTTCGGATATCGGAGGTTTGCAGTTGAAATATACTTCCATTATCATGAATCGCCGCTCTCTGATAATCGACTTTACCAATATTATGGTGACCACATAATTCTGGACCTGATATGAAATTCAAATAAAATTCATAAAAAATATCGTGTCCGCTCAATCACAATAATAGTAGGAGCATAACTTTAAAAGGGTCGATGTCTCAGATCTGATATGTTATTAAATTTTCATTATAAAGTTATTGGGTCCACTCTTCATCGCATATCAGTGTATCAAGAATTGTTACCTCATGTGTTTAAGATTGTCGATTGCCGATTAGCCACCTCATCCATCGCATCGCCGATATTGCAATCACTTCATTGCATTTTTATTTATGCTCACATCACAATTTCGAATCTGCGATGTGCGATGTGGGAAGCACAATGTGAATATTCCCCGATCTCTGATATAATATTTGTTCAATGATGTGATTGCTCCATCTCATCACACATCTTCTCATCTCATGTTTTCATATCGGCAATTTGCCATTGCAACTTCCGTTGCGATAGCTTCTGATGCATGCTTCTAAGCCATTAACATTTAGTCGATATATGGCATAGTGACAAAGTTGAAGTCTTGTAGATTAAACTTGAAGCATGGTGAAGAAACATGTGATGTGAATCATCCGATACGACGTTGTGTTATTTTAAAAGTGAGCTTGGGTAATCACTATGGTAAGAAAGCAGTTAATGACCAATTTGCAGCATATTTAAATCATTTCGATTTCTTATATATTTCAGTTTTAAATATATAATTCCATAATTAAACATGGAATTCAAGACCTCTCTATCTTCATATTTAAATTTTATTATCTTGGATTTGGCCTTGATTCTGGACAATTTATAAAATCATGGAGTTTATATGAAACTTATAATATTTTGAGAAATAGTCATTACTACAAATTCTCATTCTCATTTCTGATGCATTTGTTTTCCCTTGAACACTAAGCATTCCATTTTTACATTTACTGCTTGCTTTTGTTTAAATAAAGTAAATAATAATTTTGGGTTATAGGATTTTGGTTAGTTTGTCTTCTTCATGTTTTAATGTTGACTAAAAGAAGAAGTCAGTTAGTATTGGAGAAACTGATACCTTTGAGGGAAGATCAAATGCAATTATCTAATGGTAAGATCCATGTACCCACTTTCATTAATTTCCATTTCATTACTTTAGTTTTGTTTTTAAAATATGCTGATATAAAAAAAAAAATGTTTTGCAGTTCTCCATTTGAAGCTTTCAATCCTTTGCCGGATCATATTTTCAAAGTCCTATACTCTTCTCCTAGCTTTATTTCTTGTTTTGATTGCTTTGTTAAAATCAATTTTTTATAAGCTTCCCATTGACGCTTGTTTCGCCTTATTTGGTCCACTGGTTCGTAAACGACACTCCTTTAAAGTCTAATCATTTATGTCACCTGGGTTAAAATGCATAAAATGTACAATATTCCATTTTTGTAAATAAGTTAGTTCAATAATGTATTTATTTTAATATTAACCCTTAGTTAGTTATTACTAACATTTTTCATGTTTCAGCCAAATCATAAAGCATCGAGGTTTTGGTAATTTACTCCAATATTTCAAGTGAATTACTAATCTTGAAAAATCAAAATGTCAAGTCGCTGTAGTTTATTTATTTATTTTCAAAGTGGCTGTAGTTTAATTTTCATTTTTATTAAAGTGGCTATAGTTTATAAACTAAAATTCATAAAATAAAACAAAATAAAAAATTAATGTTTAATGTTAAATATTAAATTAATTAAATTAACATAAAACATATATAATAACAAATAAATAATAATAATAAAATCTTTCGATCGCATTGGGACCTCTGATCAGATCGGAGGTTTTAATCGGGACACACCCTTATAGACGCCCAATTGCATCCTTCACCAACGCCGATTGCCAATTGAGCAAAGTCAAATGGCATTAACCAAAGTTTAATAATCCATTCATTTGGGTTTCAAAACTCACTCATACGTGAGTGGAGCAAGTGAAGTATGGTAGGGTAATGTTAATATAATATAATATTTAATAATTAATAATTAAATTATATAAAATAAAATAAATTTAATTAAATTAAAATTTAATTATCTATATTAATATTAATTAGTTTATAAATAGTTAATTATATTTAAATTAGTTAGATTTATATTAATTAATAACAGTTTATTAAATAATTAGTTTAGTTTATAATTAACAAGTAAATTAGAATTAATTATTAGATAATTAGAATTCTAATTTAGGATTAAATTTTTAATTAAAATTCTGATTTTTAGCCTAGCAATAGAAATTCAAGATTTATGCCAGATTTGACACATCAACTTTGGAAGCTCATAGATTGAGTTTTACTTGGCCAAATGAGGTCTAGGACGGCTCATTGGAAAGAGAAAATCAAGGAGAACATTTCTGAGGAGTTTCACTAACAGTTTGGTCATTGGGTAAAAAATTAGGTGGAACATCAAGCTTCAAATTTCTAAAACAAAATCAATTTTCTAAGTTTTATTTTCTGCATTTTCATTTTTTCAAGCTTCTTCCCAATGCAGATCCATTCGTGAATGATATCTTTGGCCAATTAAACTATCCCAGGCATCAATAGAAAACTTACATTTTATTTTCAATTATTTATTTAATTGTATTTGATTGGATTTGTTTTAAATGTCAAAAATGACATTTTGCTTTTATTGTTGCATTTTAATTTATTTTGATTTCTTTTTGCAGGAAAACAGTAGAAGAAATATGAAAAAAAATATCTCAATTAATGAAAAGGCTCCAACAATTAAAAATTGGAATTTTTGAGCAAATAAAATTGGATTGGGGAGATTGTTCTTCAACAAACTTTTCTTTCAAGAATTCCTTTACAAATATTATAAATAATAGATTGCAGAATGGAATAAGGCGCTGCTCTCCTCTGCAATTTTGGACTTCCAAAAGCATTTTTGTAATAGGAATTTAGATTTGTAGGAGAGAGGAGAGAAAATCTCAGATCTGGGGATTATTGAGGATTTTTCTTTTGTATCTTGAATTATGCATGATGGGCAAAGTTTGCACCATTGTGGCTTTAGCTTTGAAAGCAGAAGTTCAAGCAATGTAAAGAGCTATTAGAGACCGGGGACATAGAAATGGATGCAATACATTGATATTTTTAATATCATTGTTTCAAATATCAGTTTTATTTATGATAACAGGAATGTATCATTTTATTCATGTTTGTGCCCTTTTTTCAATATGGGTAATTTGTCTCAATGTTGTTATTATGTATCTCTGTTCTTATAGATTAAATTCTGATTTCTGAGTAACTATTTACTCATAAATCTGTCTTATAAAACTCATTTATTGAATGGTAATGTGTTGTGAACTATTTCTGCATATTATTGTTTAATTGTTGGATTTACTGATTTGACAATCAATAACATTTTTGTGAATTTCTTCATAAGTGTTGTCGACTGATTATTTTAGTTAATAGGTCTCAATAGGATGTGTTTTGGTATCCATAATGTGAGTTAATTGAATTACTTCATTTACTTGATATTCATTATAAACAAGACATATTTGAATCTCAATACTTTAAATATCTTGCTCTTGGTTGGGTTAGATCTATATCTACCTAATTGAGATAGGATTAAGATTAGTTTCTTTTACTTACATTATAGAATAAACTTGCATTTAGATTAAGTTTTACATCCTTTTAAGTCCTCTTCTCAAAGAGACAAAATTTTAGTTGTGGCTTGGCTGAACTCAAATCAGCTTAAGGGTCATTCTCTTGCGTGATCAGCAAGAAGACGTGATTTGATATCCCTGTCTATTGGTAGTTAAAGATACATCATAAACCAATAGCGACAGGGAAAAGGTAACTGGACCTAGTTAAACCAGTCAGAGCCACTAATTCAAACAGAAAAATAGTTGCTTTAAGGTTCGGACTAGGTGGTTATCCCCCAATGTTGTTGCAACAATTTTCGAGGCATCAACAGGAGGGTGTTCAATGTGATGAGAAATCCACACCCACAATTAGAGTAGTGCCTCATAGAAAGAGGACAAAAAGGATTGATATGTGTTAAATTTTAATAACTTGAATGTGCATCGCTTTAGCTTCTATGGAGTGCACTAGGTTGTGAGGGTCCAGAAATAAACTAATTGTGTGCAACAAAACAATTTTTGAAGTTACTTTGTTTTTTGAACTGTGTGGAACAAAATGAATTTTGAAGGTACTTTGTTTTCCTACAACACTAATTTTTTATGTGAGTGTCACGAAAAAACAATGCCTTTACTCTTGATCCAAGATGATCCCAAAAGGTCAAATTTTTGAAGTCCTTAGAATTGAGCAAAATCAATCTCAAATTGAAGAGCTCACCATTCCGAATCCAATGGTGGGAATGACCTCTTAAACATACACTGTATGTGAAAGCTATGGCCCGTTGAAGCTTTTCCAATACAACTAAAATTTTTGCAGGTAGGACCCACAGTGCCACTAGGCATGCTAACATAAAGAGTATGGATGTTGACTTCCTCCGTATGACTGCTGACACTGGCAGGGTGATGTTGCCATACAGTCAGAGAGGACCAATTTTTGGATGACACGTGGTAGGATGACATAATAAAAGTGACGTTGCGGTACAAACAAATGACAGAGCAACACGTGGCAGCATGATGTCAGCAAGGCTGGTGGCCAGCTCAACAAGCGACAATTTGGGCGGGTGGCGGTTGTCGAAATATAGAAACCGGTGGCAACGAAATTTTCACCTTGTTAAAATGAATGGTGACCCCTTGCCAGCGAGCCCTCAGAACTTAACCGACGGAATTGTATAACGACGTATAAATGTTTTTTTTTTTTTTTAAATTGAAATGTCAGTTATATATATAACATAGTTGGTAGCCACACGTGGTTTGAACTTGCGGCCTCCGGCCCGAAAGCCAGGATGTCGCCCAGCCGACCACACATGGTCAATGTAACCATTCATTAATATAAAAACCTGACCTTTTCCACTAAACCGGAGGGAGTGAGCCGCTAAGTGCGCGAAACAAAAGGAGTGGAGCCATGACTGTAGCTGGAACAATGCAACCTTGGGCACGATTTCGAGAGGGAATATTTGAGGAATATTCTCTGGGAATATTCTAGGGAATTATGTAGGAAATATTTATATTCATAGAGCCTCAGAATTCACCAGAGCGGAAATATGCCTATTTTATACTACATTTGACTCAATTTTTCCCTAGGAACACAGTGGCGCAGTGAGTTTCGTCAGTTGGGTAGCCGAACTCCAGTCAAGCCTTAGGAGGGAATCTTTGAGATTCTCGAGGCCATATTTTGACTGAACTAGAATAGAGTCAAGTTTATATTCATTTGACATGATTTTGTGTCATGATTTCAATGTTGTTGTCCATTTTTGCAGTAGAGATTTCCATTTTCATACCATCCCCAGATGTGGAGGTATAAGGTGTTATTTTGTGATTGATTAATTTGATTTCGCTGATAATTAATGAAAGAGGCCTCCCACATTAAGAAGGGCCCAGAGACATAGCTCACACTGGGTGAACTCCATTATCAAGTCATTTTTGTGTCTTTGATCTCATGGTTGATTTTGTATTATGCTTCTTTCTATGTGTTTATGTCACTTGGTTACATGCTATTTTAAATGTAATTATGTATGCATCTTTGAAGTAAAAGATCTGGATCAAGTTTGGTATCATAGAAGGTCTTTTTGATGTGAGTTGCATGAGTGAATGCTAACCAGGAATAAGCTCCAAAGAGGAGAATGAAAATATAATATTTTGATTTCAAAGTGGGGCGTGCAACACGTAGATGGAACATGGCAAATGAGGAAGCTCAAATAGAAGAAAAGAGAAATTATCATAAGAACTTCTTCACCATTGTAGAGAAAATTGACAAGTTGTTTGCAGAATATGAGAAGACAATGAAACTTGAGAAGAAAGAGCCCGATGATCATGCTTCAGTAAACCATGGGGGTGGAGGAGAAGACCCCCCTCCCTCTCCATCCACTAGTTACAATTCTTCTTCTTCCTCTTCTCATCATTCTAATAGGCATCATGGGAATGCATCTAAAAATTCATTTTTAAGCTAGATGTAAAGTTTGATTTTCCCAAATATATAGAGAATGTAACGCAGAGAAATTAAAAAATTAGACTAGACAAATCGAGGTTTATTACCAGATTCAGTAGATTGAGGAAGATGAGGACAAGATCCAATTAACATCTCTTCGGCTGAGTGGCACCACTCTTGTTGGTGGGATATCAAGTTGCAAAAAGGTAGTAAAAACTTGGGTGTTCTCCTTTCTGCTTGGTCCAATTTTGTTTCTACATTAAAAGATCAGGTTGATCCTTTGGGTTATCGACAAAAGGCATTAATGGAATGGCTATATTTGAGATAAGGAAAGGGTCAAAATGTACAAAGCTTCACTGAAGAGCTTAGAAAAAAGCTTTAAATTTGGGCATTTCACTTGATTCACTGGAAACTGTAACAAAGTATATTGGTGCTTTACATAGTTACATCAAGCATTATTTGTTCTCATTTGAGCCTACTACTATTGATGCGCTCAGTGTGAAGGCCATTCACTTTGAAAGAAGGGGAAATAATGATAAAGAATATCAACCCAAGAAATCATCTTTCAAACCTCATAATGGCAAGTTCAAGGGAAAAGGCAAGCGAAAGGACAAGAAGGTTGCTACAACCAAGAAGGAAGAAGGAGAAAATCCATCTTGCACACATTGCAATAAGGAAGATCATGATGATAGACACTGTTGGAATTTGCATCTAGAGTTGAAGCCAACGATATTTGGTGGGAAGAGAAAGGAAAAGACAGTGGAAACTATACAAAAAGATCTTGGAACCAACTCCAGTGATGAGAGACAAATCATAGAAGTGGGAATACAAGGTACTCTTTCTCTTCATGCGAATGAAAATTCTGAATTGCATGCAAGTATAGGCTCTTCAAATTAATCTCTTGTTAATGAATGAAAGAGATCTGAATTGTTCCACATTAGATTTGTGATGAAACATCTAAAATGGAAACCTTGTTTGATCTAGGTTTACACGAAAAATTGATTTTAGAATCCTTGGAAACATTTAGCGTTAGAGACAAATCCTCATCTGAAACCCTACCTTCTTGGTTGGGTGTGTGACAAAGCCAAATTACATGTAAATAAGCAGTGTAGAGATAGATTTGTGATTGTATCCAAACTAGTAGATGAGGTTGATCTTGAGTGTGTACCTTTGGATATCTATGGCATTGTATTTGGGAGTCCATATTTGTATGACAGGAAAGAAATTTTCTTTCACCATGAAAACATGTATCATCTTATGAAATATGAGGTGGAATAAATTGTTAGAGATAATCATGCCAAGATCAGTTCCATTATTTCAAGTGCAGGTCAGATGAAGAGATTGATACTTTCCAAGAAGCATGCTCAAGTTTGTGAGAGAAAAATATGTGGAGACATCTGAAGCTTTCTAAGGTTGTGATCCCACTCATAAAAAATAATTTTATGAAATTGTTTCTAACTATAATGGGGTTTTTTAGGAACCAAGTGGGTTGCCTCCAAAGCATAAGATCCAACATGAAATTCACTTGCAACAAGATGCTCCTTTACCCAATATTGGTATGTACAGGTTGTTAGCCATTGAGATGGAGGAGATAAAGAAGCAGGTGCAAGAACTATTGAACCAAGGGGTCATAAGGCCAAATTATTCTCCATATGGTTCACCCATTATGTTGGTGCCAAAGAATGATTGCACATAGAGGATGTGTGTAGACTACAAGGAACTCAACAAAATAATAGTGAAGAATTGATACCCTCTCCCTCACATTGATGATTTATTAGATTAATTGAAAAATGTTATCTATTTTAGAAAATTGGACTTGCGTAGTGGCTATCATCAGGTCATTATTGCAGAACTTGATGTATGGAATATTGCATTCAATGAAAAACAGGGGTTGTTTGAATGGTTGGTGATTCCATTCAAACTATGCAATGATCCTACCACATTCATGAGGGCGATGAAATATATTTTCAGGACTTTTCTTGATGATTTTGTACTTGTGTATCTTGATGAATTCTTGCTTTCAGTAAGACATGGGAAGATCACGTGAGTCATGTTAAAAGGGTGCTTGATGTTTTGCAAAAAGAAAAATTGTATGTCAAAATGTCTAAGTGTGAATTTGGTAAGACCTCCTTGGTTTACTTGGGTCACATTGT
The DNA here is from genome assembly GCA_000404065.3 of Pinus taeda. Classification (NCBI taxonomy): domain Eukaryota; kingdom Viridiplantae; phylum Streptophyta; class Pinopsida; order Pinales; family Pinaceae; genus Pinus; species Pinus taeda. The sequence goes on from APFE030577668.1 coordinate 101,286, forward strand.
TGGAGGTGGACAATTAAAAATAGATCCTTCTAAAGTTGATGTGATTGTAAAGTGGCATAAACCCACTAATATTACAGAGGTTAATAGATTTTTCGGTGCAGTGCAATATTGGAGAAGGTTCATTTCCAACTTCTCTATCATTGCATCCCCCTTGCATGTAACGACCAATGTGAAGCAAACCTTTCAGTGGGGATGAAAGTAACAGAAATCCTTTGATATGCTGAAAGAGAAGATCAATACCACACCAGTTTTAGTCTTACCTAAACTCCATCAAGCCTTTGAGATTGAGACAGATGCCAATGGGTACGTCATGGGAGTAGTCTTGATGCAGTAGAGGAAACATGTATGTTACCATTTAGAGACATTCTCCCAAGCTGTTGTGAACTATCCCACATATGACAAAGAGTTGTATGCCTTGGTTCAAAGCGTGAAGAAGTGGAAGCACTATTTTATTGGCAAGGAGACCATTATTCACACAGATCACCAACCCTTGCAGTACCTCCAGTCACAAAACAAGCTTCAACAAGCACGCCATTTCATATGAATAGGATTCCTCCAACAGTTTCACTTGGTAATAAAATACAAGAAGGGAACCAACAACAAAGTGGCAGATATGGTTTTTCACCCTCCCATTTGTACATCTATAGTTTTGCAAAATGATTCTTTATCTTTTGAAATTTATGTTGAATAGTATGTGGATGATGATGATTTTAAGGATATTTATGCAAAACTAACTCATGGATTGTAGGTAGAAAATTACCATTTGTAGGGAAAATTGTTGTACCCCCTTGGAAAACTCTGTATCCCCACTAATGAAAGAATGCATGTAATCAGAGACACACATATCTCTCTTGTGTCGGGTCATTTTGGTGTAGGGAAATATTTGTGTCATTTGTAGAGGTTTTGTTTTTGGCCTCACATGAAAAATAATATGACTCGATATGTAAAGGGATGTGTGTTTTGTTCAGTTTGCAAGCCCACTAATAGAAAATTTGGGTTCTACACACCACTTCCTGTTCTGATTTGTCCATGGGAAAGTGTGTGAATTGATTTTGTTGGTGGTTTTCCTCTACCTAGGAGAGGTCATGGCTATTTGTATGTCGTTGTGGATATATTTAGCAAAATTTGAGTCTTAATGCCTCGTAAAAAGCATATCACTGCAGAGAAGACTTCTCATCTCTTCTTCCAATTTGTATGAGTCCACTTTGGGTTTTCCACATCCATTATGTCTTATTGAGACTCTCATTTTCTTCGAAAATTTTGGACGAGTATATGGAGAATGATGGACACCAAGCTGAAGAGGAGTATGAAATTTAATTTGCAGATTGACGGGAAAATAGAGGCTATCAACCACAGTGATCCATTTATTCCAGGGATATTGTGGCAAGCATCCCAAGTTGTGGGACAAGCAACTTCCTTATGTACAACATGCATACAACTGAGAAGTATATTCATCCACTTAGAGATCACCATTCGAGATATGATTTCGATATTTTCCAAAGGATCCCGTAGAGAGATGAAGAGTCCAGTGAGCAATATGATAGGGAAAAAGAATTGAAGATCATTCAACGAATTTAGATGATTCACTAGGTAGTGTGGGAGAAGTTGGAGAAAATTCAAGCTAAATACAAAGCTCAAAATGACAAGCAAGGGGAAGGAAAGAAGTTGAGACCAATCTAATATGGCCCATTCACCATATTAGAGAAGATTGAGACAATGATTTTCATCTCGATTTGCAAGCATACATGCAGATGTACTCATTGGTGAACATTGAAAACTTGAAGGTTTATGAGCCTCCTTTGATCATGGACATCGAAGAGGTTGGACAAGTTCCTATAGTGGATGACTTTGTATTGGAATACTTGGCCAAACTACCTAAGGATATCATTCTTGACAGGAAAAATATGACTTCACAACAGGGAGACATTGAGTACCTTCGCATTGGTTCCAAGGGAATGCATCCAAGTAAGTCCCATTGGATTGAAAAGGAGAAAGTGAGGGAAAAATTCCCTCACTTTCCAATTGACTTAAAAGATTTTGGCGGAGAAAAAGCTCATTAGTGGGGAGGAATGATCTAGGAGGATCCCAAAAGGTCAAATTTTCAAAGTCCTTAGAATTCAATGAAACTAATCTCCAATCAAAGAGCTCATCATTCTGAATTAAACATAAAATAGACACCGTATGTGAAATTTATGGATCACTGAAGATTTTCCAAAACAACTAAAATTTTTGTAGGCATGACCCATAGTGCCACTGACCATGTCGATGTTAGTAGTACAGATGTTGAGATCATCCATACAACTGTTGACGTCAAGAGGGTGACATGGACGTACGGTCAGAGGAGGACCAATTGTCAGATGACATCAAGCAGGATGACATCAACAAAGTGATGTGGTAGTATGGACCAATGACAGAGCAAAACATGGCAGCGTGACGTCAAGAAGGCTAACAGAGGGTTAAGTAAGCGAAAATTTTCACAGGAAGGAGTCACTGGAATATGACCACCAACTATGACGAAATTTTTCCTCCATTAAAATGATCGGTGACCCCAAACGACTGTTAGAATTACTACTAGCAAGCAGGGGCAGTTAATGTTTTTTATTAAAAATGTCGGCGACCATCGATCTGCTGGTAAAATTGTTTAACGATTGACAGAATAGTGTAATGATGGATAAATGTTTTTTTTGTTAAATTGAAACATAATTTATATATATTGCGTGGATGGTAGGCCCGCGGGGTTTGAACTTGTGGCCTCCGACCCACAAGTCGAGACGCCAACCAACTGACCACATGTGGTTGATGTAAACAAATACCCATGCATTAATATAAAAACCTGACATTTTCCATCGAACCAGAGGCAGTGAGCCACCGAGTGCACCAGATAGAAGGAGCGGAACCATGGCAGTAGCCATAACTATTCGAATCTAGGCACAGATTTTGAGAGGGAATTTTTGAGGAATATTCTTTGGGAATATTCCAGGGAAACTTGTAGGGATTCTTTAGATTCCTTAGAGCCTCAAAATTCACCAGAGTAGAAGGAGGTCGATTTTATACTCATTTGACTCAATTTTCCACCAGGAACACAGTGGTGCCGTCAGTTTCGTTAGTTGGGCAGCCGAAATTCAGTCAACCCTCGAGAGGGATTATTTGAGGGAATCGTTGAGATTCCTGGGGGGAATATTTTGACCAAACCAGAACAGGGTTGAATTTATAGTCATTTGACGCGATTTCGTGCCACGAATTCAACAGTGCTATCCATTTCTATAGTAGAGCTTTTCATTTTTAGATCCCCTAATGTGGAGGTATAAGGTGTTATTTTTTAATTGATTGTAATTTGATTTTGCTACAAATTAATGAAAGAAGCCTCCCCACATTGAGAAATGGTAAGAGAGATAGCCCACACTGGGTGAACTTCATTATCAAGTCATTTTTGTGCCTTTGATCTCATGGTTGGTTTTGTATTCCACTTCTTTTGTGTTTATGTCACTCGGTTTCATGCTCTTTTAAATGTAATTTTGTATGCATCCTTGAAGTAAAAGATCTGGATCAACTATCGATGATGAATTTAATATATTGTGACTTTCGATTAGCAAGAGTTTCCTTTAATGACACTCCTACAATAATGTTTTGGACTGTATGGATTTGTACACTTATCTTTTATTGATAGTTCATAATTGAAGATTTTTTTGTCAAGAATTATATTTTAGATCAGACAAGTTTGAATTTAATGCTTAATGTTTATGTTTCCAAGAGGAATCCAAGCCATCATGTTAAGGAGGGATTCAAGTATTTTTTATTATGCCACTACTTATTTACAATACTTGATCGACTGTAGAGTTGCAGGTTCATACTTCACATTTTTTGCAATACAATAGTGAGAGAAAGGAGAGACTTGAATTTTATTAAAAGGGTTGTTGTCAACAACATATATGCTTTCCTTTGAAGAATATGCAGATAGAACAATGCTATATTCAATGTTCCAGATGAAAGCCTTCTAAATGTAGGGGTAAGTTCTTTTTAATAAAATATTGTGTTGTAAAATTGTATAGCAACAAATGCCTCCTATTATGGCTTTATGTGGAAGTTTGAGATAATGTTCCATTAATAGTCTATAAACGAGTCCGAAATGGAAGATTCCAATGTAGGCATGCCAATACCCTGTCATATTCATGTATGACATGAAGGTTACTATTATGAGGCTATAGAGTTATGATATATCCTATTAACATATATTCCAAATACATGTTTTGAAAGGTGTCAAATGTCTGTTATTTAGTCTAACACATTCACAATTCAACATATATACTGTAGCTTGTAAGTTTTCCCTATAAAATATATTTTGGTGTGTTTTGTGTACAATATTGTGTAATATACCTTGGTTATATTATACTAGAGAGGAGTTGAATGTATATTGTCTATACCACTAAAATGTACTTGAATATCTTTCTTGTGTTGATTTCCCAGCCTTGATGTCAACATGGAAAAATATTTCTCCTAATTAAATATATGTTCATCTCCTCATGTAAAATTTCTTCTAGATATGAAGAAAAGGTCTCGAACAATTTGTAAAATGAGAAATGTAGTGTAAGCAAGAACTTATACATGTTTCAAAAAAGCATAAATAAGACAAGATATAGAGGTATTGCTCACATTGAAAAACTGAGAGAAATCAATGCACAATAGGGATGAACTTACAAGTTTTCAATAGGTTGAAAGGAAATTGTCTTGGAGGAACACCCTACTTGATGGTTCAAATCATGCTTAGCAATATTCAATGAGTGCACCCTCTCCTATCAGAAATATCTCACCAAAATGTCATTAAGGTCACTCTGAATTACTAATGAGTGCAACACCATGCCTCTGCACCAGTAGCTCCACTCGGTAGTGTTTTAACCAACCAAAAATAGAATCCAAACAACAACTTCCTAGGTCTAGAAAGAGAGCATAGAAATAGATAATTACATAAACAACAACACCCTTCTCACTTTAATATGATGGTGGTGATAGATCTCAAAGAACATGGTTATTTATCCATGTAAGTATGGGTCTAGAGTTTCATTGAGAAATCAAAATTTCCCCTTTTTTTGCGGAATGTTTCAAGGGTTAAACTTTTGGGTTTAACACTCAGAGTAAGAAAAATCTAGTGCCAATGCCTCTCAACCAGAGGTTACAAGAAAAAGGTATAAGGAAACCAAACTATTTTTGTAGACTACTTAAATATTTTAGTGGAAGATGTCCTTTAATGTAGCGTATGTCATTAAATGCTTCCAACTACACTGCAATTCCAATATAAGAATTAGAAGTGTCATTTCAGGATGTTAGGAAATTGCATCACGTTACAAGTGCATTCGAGAAATATTACCTTTGTTTAAAGCCGCCCACTTCTAGTTGAGAAGAGGTCGAGATTCTCTAAATTAATATATTTCTCATTTCTCTAGCAAAATCTTGTTATCATGTGGTAAAAAATTTCCAACTTCCTTTCCCAACCCATATCATTTCCTATACAACACAACTATGCCAAACCTTAATTCCTTTAAAATTTTCAAACTAATGGATCCATTAAACATTTTAACAAACATATTATGGTGTAATTGTAACTTAGAGTAATTGTAGTAAGATAAGATAGTTTTAGTAATTTCCATAGGTAATCAAAGTAGTAGGTCAATGAGAATCAAAATTACAACTAGTAGCTAGTGGGCAATAGAAAAGTTAGTTAATGGATGCATTGTTAAGGAATAGCTTGCATAATGGTCTCCAGTTCAAAACCCCATGAGTGTCCCACCTACCCAACTCTTAACTAGGGGTTATAGTGAGAGTGAGGGAATCAACCTTGTGTCATATGAGACCCACCTAGTTGCCAATTCCTCTAGTCACCAAAAAAACCAACGAACAAAAAGACAAAACTAATGAAGTAGTAGAAGAGAGAGAAGGAACGTCTACTACCCCACTTTAATGTGTAACAATTTCATTATAAAAAAGGAAAAAAAAATGAAAAAAAATAACCATGATTATTGTGAAAATGCCAATGCAATGATTGATAATGTTTTTGAAAGAAAGAAAAATATAAATAACTACTTATCATTATAGATGAATTAATAGAGGAGAAATGATGCCTCTGTTTCCCTCTCGATAACTGTTGAGATGTAAAATAAATTCCTAATGATGTCCTTAGAAAAATATTAACAAGTAAAAGATCATAGACGGGTAATCTTGGGAGGAAAGAAAAAGAAATCAATGAATTTATCCTTATAGTCAACAAGAATCTAGCAATAGAAGTCTGACCGAGAGATTGAATTGGTTAGTCAATCCATGCTAAAATATTACATACTCCTCCATGGCTTGGTCGAATCAGTTCCTCCAACCATGGAAAGGGAAAGATGTACATGGAGTCGCTGATTTATTGTGCATCAAGGCCAACGAGTCTACATGGCACTTACTGCAAGGAGATGATATAGGTAGGAAAGACAAAATACACCTAAGAAGGTGGGCCTTGCAAAAGCCTCGTAAGGCATATTGAGGTTTTAATTGTAACAATGGAATTGCATCCAAGAATGATGAAACTCTTGGCGACCTTGGCTCTATTTACAGACTATGGTAAGAACTAGGGTTCTTTGTGAGAATAAAATGATTAATATGCATGGAATAAAATTAGAGCCTTGACCTTTGTCAGCTTAAAATTCAAAAAAATATGGAAAGAATTCATAGTGTGTATAGTTGGTTCAACAAGACAATAGAGCCTTTTAGTTTCTAAATTAGAGCTAATAACTAATAGATAAAGAGGGATTTGAACCAACTTAGACCTTACCAAAATCATCATTGTTTGTGAATTGTTTACAACAAAAAGTCAAACTTTCGTATTCACGTGAACCAACCTAACTCTAACCAAAGTCATACAAGAGAACTTTACAAACCTTGGTATTATTTTGAATAGATTTTCTGAGCTATGATAGCATTGCTTGCAATTTCAAAGATGAAATTGTTTCCACTTTGAAAAGAAAACATCAAAACCCATCCACAACAAAGGTAGCACAAAGTGACACAATGGTAGCTAATAGCAATACAATGGTAGTGTGTCGGCCGAATTTTTAATTTCATGATAATACCTTATTCATTGCATTGATGAATGCTCCAAGATCTATCATTTTTTTTGGAATGTATGTCTCATTAATATGTACACTCATAATATGGTTTCTGGGGTTAGCATATTTTGGATTTATGACTTTTCCAAGCATCAAATCAGCAAGTTGTCCTACTACAATGATGGTAAGAGGATCTCTTTTATTCCTCCCCCACACTTCCCTTTCATACAAGTTTCCATGATCAATTTGTTGTAGATTGGTATCTCCTTGATGTCTTGAAGAAGAGGCCTCCTTACACAAATATTTTTTAGCTAATATAAAAGAGTGTTTTTGATTTTATCAGGATGCTTTCTTTCCAACCTCTATGGAAATGGTGGAACAAGAGATATAACTTTGTTGCATATTTATTTTTCTCAATATATTCCTCCTTTTGATGTTTAGATATATATTGCTGCACAAGACGTTCATAATTGAGTGATTACTAGAGGTGGAGGATTTGGGGTTGTGTTCCATGAATGAAGGTGCATATCATTTATATGAAGAGAATTTAGTGAGTAGGTCTTAAAATCATAGGGTTCACTATTGTAGACATGTTGGGCATGTTTATCGTTTGGATTTGGTGCAAGTTGATATGGCATTGGTGGTGCTCTTGGTGGTTATTGGACATGGTTTTAAGGAGGCACAACAGGAAGAAGCATTAAAAAAAGATACAAGAGTTGAGGTCTCCAACTTTATGGAAATGAACCAGAGAATTGAGTTGTGGGGTGAGTTGAACAGAGAATTCAATGTATCTATCCTATCATATTTAAAATATTTTCTACAGAAATTTTGGTTCTTTAACATTGGGGCATATGCATTTAGGGGAAGCTTATTTAATGTGTTTTCTAATGTGGGGATCATTAGTGTCTGACCCTCTTATAGAGAGTATGTTCCTACTAGAAAATACACCCACTTATAGAATTAATGAATTGATCAGGAAATCTTCTGGAGAGAATTATGTAAGTTTCTACACAGACCTTGGCTATAGATACGTACTATTTTAATGTTTGCAGTTTATTATTTTATGTTTTAATAAGATTAAGACTTGCATTATGTATGATGTGCTACACACTATATTTTTGAAAAGCATTTTAAACATAGTTATGAAGAAACAACTAGATCCAAGGTAAATTTTGATGTTACTAATTATGACATATTACATCTTCTTGCTTTGAATTTGAAATAAGTAGTGGCTTGCGAGCACAAAATTGTAATTAATTATGTGAAATGGAACAATACTTTCTCTCAATTCATATCCCTAATGTTTTGGTGTTGCCACTGCAAGAAATGTTAAGCAGGAAATTACTGAGAGGTGCAGTGGGCAGAGAATTGACAGATCAGAGAAATCAAAGTGTAACAAATTGCACATAGAGCATAGTGAATCAGATGAAAATATGGATGTTCTTGATAGAGATTTCGCCTCTAAAAGCATATTAGTGATTATAAATGATCATAATGAGTTGTTGTTGTCAGGTGTTAGCTTTATGAGTGCAAATATTGAAAGGATGTGTAATGATTATGGTTACTTCGAAAGAATGTATTTCTCTATATCCTTTCATCTGATAAAGATTCTCCTATATATGTATTTGTGTAGTGTTTGTCCTCTACACTTTTCTAGACACTAACAACAAGCCTATCCATTCTTTAAGATGTTTATTTTAGCCAGAAACTTAAATGTAAATATTGATTAATATGTTCTTAAATCAAATTAATAGAGTTTGAATGACTTTGGTAAATAATATGTACTAGGCCCTGAATTGTTTGTATGATACATGTATGGGATAACATACCACATAAGATTTAATTATGTTTTCTCCTCAATTTATTTCAATATGATGAAGAGACAAAGGAAATTATTTTGATAGGTATCCCCAAGAATTGTAGTGCCAACCCATAGAAAATAGGTTACCCAAGAGATGCATGATTGTCATTATCAAAATGTAAGGAACTCCCAAAAATCATTAAAGGTGAAAATATTTAGGAATTTTACTCAAATGCTAGCTTTATGAATCTAGACATTGAATATATATTGTGAATCTAGTATTCATAAAGCCAAATCCCATGCAAGTTTTATGAATATATATTGTGAATCCCCTAAATCTCACTAAACGGATATGATTTTCAATGATATATTTACTTTTTTTTTATGTGGTTTTTCTTTTAAATATCATTCATTTGTGCTCATTCCCAATGTCAATTTTTTTTTTTTTTTAAAGTTAATTTCAAGAATTAGTTAGCATGTTGTGATTGGATAGTTGTAAAGAAACAATGAATGGATATATAGTTGTTGTTGATATGTGGTTGCTGCACTCTAATAGAATAATCTTGTGCTTTCTTACAGGATCATTGACTTCCATGAGGACAACAATTAGTCCAATATAAATGGTCAACACTAATTCAGGACAACATATATCAAACTTACAGGTAGTGTAATTTCACTCATATTTACTCTACATCAATATTTTAGAAACTAGAATTTATATATTTACTTTCAAGGTCCATCTCTTGCATCCTAAAATATTAGGGTTAGGGTTAAAGTTGCAACAGATAGATATTACCAAATCAAGTCTGACAACTTTTTTCCCCTACTATACACTCATGGATAAATGGCAAGGAAGTAAGGCTTGCATATCTAAAATCATTGTTGAACAACCTTTACCACAATCTACATAAGAGGATATCACCGTGGGAGGTTTTCAAGAAGCGAATAATTTTTGATACCATGGTCAGTAATTTTGGTGTAGGTTCAAATAAGCACATTCCTACATGTACATTCTCTCCACAAGCGTCTTAGTCTTTGTCATATCGATATGCAGCTTCAGATTCACCAACACTAGATGATACTACAAATACTACAGACATGGAATACACATCTAAAAAGACACCCATTCACAACAAATCAACACCTTAAGTAAATCTGATGAAGTATTAACTGTTAATATAGAAAAAAATAGTATCATATTCAAGTTTCCATGTATTACCAGATCTTGGCCTCCTTGTATTTAAAATAACTAGATATTCACCTTATTATATTGTAAACTATAGGTTATATATTCTCCCTAAAGAGTTAATAATTCCATGTCAAGAATTGAAAATATATGGCTTTTTATTGTCTCCTTTAAGTCCTCTACATTTGACATTGATAGTATAATTCTTTTTTCTTGTTATTACGTGGCCTGATCTTTGTTGGCAATATTACACATAATGTTTGGTTTTACATGGGAGTTTTAAGGTTCCATAGATTGATCTTTATGGGAAGCCATGATTTTAAATTTATTGCATGACTGGAAAAATCTAAGGTGAATAAAGGACTAGCTCATCTACTAGATGGCTTCTTAAACCTAGTCCATGTATAGAGTGGCTTTACCCACCAGTGCGGATCCATCACTGCTAGTAGACAATCACTCGAAACAAACATGGTTTTGTTGTAATATACATGTGCAGAGTAATTATGAGGCTCTAGGTTTTCCAAATATTGTCTTAAACATAATGTTTGAAACATTATATAGATGGGGAAGACACGTGAAGAAGATAAAGACATTGCTTGAACTCTATTATTTCAAAAACTGACCTTAAAATTTTTGGTATACCTTGGAACACAAGGATAATATATTGGAAAAAATTCCAAAGGAAAATTAGTTTAGTTTAGTTGATAAGAAAGAAAGGTGCATTTTCCTTTCCTAAATTGTATCTTTATCTTAATTTGGAGGACTCTGTAACTCTGTGTGGGTGGAGGCTCATGCCTCATCACTCCTTATCCATTTATCCTTTAATATTCCATTTCATATGTCCTTTCCACACATTTAGTGGGATCAACATGGGATTTCTCAATAGTTGGAATAAATTTCTATTGAAAAATTTCGTTGTGGCTCAACATGGAATATACTTTGGATGGGAAAGTTCAATATGGGCTGTATGATTTTTAGCCCTTCAAATCATTAGATTCTTTGTTTGTTCATGCTATCTTTTGTTCTCAACTTTCCTTCTCCAAGGGGTTGAGTGTTATAGATCTGACTTGAAAATATATGAAATGATACCAATATACCCAATAACTATAAATAATCACCAAAAATAACAAGATCTGAATATAGAAATTCTTCACTTTATTAATATCGAACCCTTAAGGTAGGGCAACACCATACATTTACTCCTTAAGGAAGGAGAACACTCCACAAGCCATATGCCTGTTCATACAATAATCCTTGACATCTTTCAATGGGGAGTCTCTAGCCTCTATATAGGCCTCATGCATACAATACCATGGGTCATTACCATGGTTCCCTCAATACCATCTATCTAATACCTTGGGCCCATTACATTATTACTAACTACTTGTGGTCCCTTACATGATACTAGTTAACCACCTTATTTATTACTATGGTCCATCCCATTATTACATTATTCCCTTGGGTACCTCCCTTTGTACCCCATATTATCCCCCCAAGGTATACTACATTCCACCCCCCTTAACATGTTTTGTCCCCGAAACATGGGAAGAACACAAATAATAAGATCTACTCAAAAGAGTAGTCCATTGGTACCATGCACGTGCATCTAGCCATCCAAGAGAAAGGTGAACCCTCAATCTTGCTGGTGCCTCGCTTGCTTGAGATGGAAGTTGACCTTGGAAGCTCTTCTGTGTTGATGTGTAGTAGGTGGGTCTTCACTCCTCTCTATCTTTCATGTGGGGGTTGTTGTGCTTGTGGCTAATTTGTTTCCATCTTGTTGGTTGTTTTCTTGTAGTGTGATGTGGGTGGTGATATGCTGAAGTGTTAACCAACGATGTATCTTTCTTTAATTCACCACCTGATGGAGCCTGATTGGTATCTGGTACATGTTGTGGTGCCTGCTGTTGTTCCTTATCTTCCAATATTACTTCAACCACTGAGTCCTCCTCTGATGTATTAGTACCTGTAACCTTTTCTGCTTCAATCTCTGTTTGTGTTTGATTATCAACCATCAAAGGCTCAACATCTGATGCGTAAGTATCATTAGATCTTTGTGCTTCTACCTCCATAGTCTCTGCTTGGGTCTTAATGGAAATATGCTGCAATGTAATTTTCTTCTTTTTATACCAGAGCTTCAGGAATTTCTTCTGCACATTAATATTGATAGTACCCATAGATTCCATTCAAATATATCCAAAAACAATATCCATGTTATCCATATCTGAAGTATAAAAGTCACAATGCAACACATACTTATCCATAGAAAGCTTCAAATCTTTATAAACTTGAACATCCTCATTATCAACATGTATGTTTTCAATGTATTTTGCTGGAACTTGCAATTTTTTTGCCAAATTAACATTGATAAAATTATGCTAGCAACTAAGATTTATAGACACAATGATCTTCTCCTTCTAAATCAATCCATGAACCTACAATAAGGAGATACTAGCAGAAAATAACCCATTAGGTTTCTTGGTTTCCTTCTTTCCTGTACCAATAAAATCTTTGCTAGGTTGTGTGCCTGTTCGTCTGAGCTTAGTAAGAGGTCCCAAAATATTAGATTTAGGGTTAAAGCGGTCACAAATGGATTTTGCAAACATCTGCCAAGTAATTGTCCTTGGATAGAATTTAGAATGCCCCTGCCACCATTGCCATGTTTCTTGGTTCAAGTAAAGGTTTCCCAAACTTAGTTTAGTTCCATCATCTACGATGTGCTCCAGAGAGAAATATTCTTACATTAGTGCTACCCATATTTCTAGATTAGAGCCATCAAATTTGTATATCTTCCTCAAATTCTGATCTAGGCCTGCCATCACAAAAATTTTGGCGAAAATTTGAAATTGTCACAATTTAGTCAATATTGCTCAGAATCCCTATTATGACCAATTTTTGGAAATGGAACAACCATTCTGCATCTTCCCATGTGATAGAGATCGCGATCAAGACACTGAAATTTCAGATCCGCACTGAAACTATCCCGCTGTCACAAAAAAATTCTAAAAGAAAGAGCTGATTTTAAATCAGTTATATCTCCCTCATCTAGACTTCGATTCGACTGATTTTTTTTTGAACTTGGGTATTTTTTCACAAAAAATCCAGATCTACAATTAGATTCTATAGATTTTTCACCAGAACGTATGGATCTGCTTCGCAAACTCGCCACCCTGAAAAGTCTCTGCCACCCAACTGATTTTTAAATCAGCAACATCTCCCTCATTCGGACTCCGATTCGACCGTTTTTTTTTTTTTTTTTTTTTTCAAATTGAGTATTTTTTCACCAACAACCCAGATTTGCAATTAGATTTTGCAGATTTTTCCCCAAATCATACATATCTGATCTGCAAATTCACTGTCCCAAAAAATGTCTGCAACACCACTGATTTTTAGATCAGCGATATCTCCTTCATTTGGACTCCGATTTGGCCGATTTTTTTTTTGAACTTGGGTATTTTTTCAGAAAAATCCAGATCTGCAATTATATTTTGCAGATTTTACCCCCAAAAGGTACAGATCTGATCTTTAAACTTGCCGCCCTAGAAAGTTCTTGTAAAAAATTTAAAAGAATTCTCCACTTTTGCCCAAGAAAGTGCTCTGATACCACTTGTTATAGATCTGACCTAAAATTATATGAAGTGATACCAATATATCCAATAACTATAAATAATTACCAAAAATCACAAGATCTGAATATAGAAATGCTTCATTTTATTAATATCGAACCCTTAAGGTAGGAAAACACCATACATTCACTTCTTAAGGAAGGAGAACACTCCACAAGCCATATGCTTGTTCATAAAATAATCCTTGTCATTCCCATGGTTCCCTCAATACCATCTATCTAATACCCTGGGCCCAATACATTATTACTAACTACTTGTGGTCCCTTACATGATACGGGTTAACCACCTTATTTATTACTATGGCCCATCCCATTATTACATTATTCCCTTGGGTACCTCCCTTTGTACCCCATATTATCCCCCCTAGGTATACTACATTGAGACTATTTGCTTCATTTATTTTACATGGCCCGATGAAAGAAGAAGAATGGAGTTTGTCTCCACATGTTTTACATTTTGCTAAGTTATAAATAAAAAGAGTCCAATTCTATAGCCAATAGACTAATATCCTCTTCATATACGTTTAGTGAGCTATGCATAGCTCTCACCTATGAATGTAGCCAAATTTTTCTAGTTAGACTCACTGTGTAGGGTCCCCAAAAGTTATCTTCCAATCTATTGATGCGATTGTTCACTAAAGAAACTTTACCAACTACCTTCAATAGTTATGTACTTAAATGCTAGGACAAGAGAATAACAATGTTCAAAGCTGATGAGCGAAGCATAATAAATGCCATATGGATAGAGCTATATCCTTTGAAGGAGAGTCTCAAAACTGACCCTATCTTCATGACTTATCATTCTCACTCATGGCTAAGGCTAGGTCCACACTTTTTTGACCAGACTATTGAAAAGGATCTATTAGCTTTTCCACAACATCAAACCAACAAAGCATGTTGAAATATAACAACGAATTATGGAAGTGGGATAGAGCCCTAAGGAACTACTCTCCAAAAGATATTGAAAGAGTTAATTGATTGGTTGTGTGTAAGATCATATTATTGGGGGATTATGGAGTTGGATTGACTATTTCTGGCACAAGGTAAACTGCTAATGGATCTCACGAATATGGGTAAAATATTGCCCCTCCCATTTCCTTTTCACCAAGTCATTCACAAATTATTTTGATGATGTGACATTATTCGACTGCACAACCCTATGGTATAAACCACTCGAGCTAGCACAATCCCATGCATTTTATTTAAATCTACCCATAAGCATCCAATAAGCATGGCCCTTCCATCTCGCCAATAAGCATGGTTCATTCTTTGAAAAATCACTCTTAGCGCTGTCGTTGAGGGACAATAGACAACAACCCAAGTCCTAATCCATGTTATAAATGGGAAATTTTTTTGATTACTAAGAATCACTCAAACAAAGCATGTTGAAAAATAGCAACTGATTAGGGAAGTGGGATAAAGAAAGAATTAAGGAGTTATTGCATCAGTTCAAGAGGATCCTTTGGAGATGAATGAATGTTGAGTATTAATTCATGTGTAAATGGATGCCTCAATCCTTGAATACTGCCTCCAAAGTCTGGTCTAAACACATAAATTCAAATAACATTGAAATTATTATTAGCATGAGGATGGGAAAGATGATAATAACTAGCATGAGGATGGAAAAGTTGAGTAAACATACTACAACCAATTTCATATAATAAAAAGAACCATCTAATTTAAAAAACAAACATTTAAAATTTTTTATATATTTATTTAATATATTCTTTCATATTCTCTCTAAAGAAACAAAAATATAATTAAAAAATCATTTAAAAATGTAATTAGTTTTTTTTAAATAATTAGTTTATTTTTTTAATATATTTTTTCATATTGTTCCAAGAAAGGCAAAAAAAATTGTCTATTAAGAAATGTAATTAAAAAGCATTTAAAATAGTTTGTTTATTTTTTTAATATATTTTTTCATCACTACTATAGAAGGAGGCTTTTAAGAGATTTATTTAAGACATAAATATCCTTTGGTCTTATAATTAGAATTTTGTCTTAACTTATTCACTTTTCAATTATTTTAAAGTAAAAATGGCTCACCATTTCCAACTTCTCGTCCCTTAGCATCCTTTCGTCTTAAAATTAAATTTTTGTCTTGAGTTATTCACTTTTAAATTATTTTAAATTAAAAATGGCTCATAGTTTCCAATTTCTCCTCCCTTCACTTTTTAGGGTTATAGGATTTCTTTCTTTGGCATGGGAGGTCGTCAGGGTAGGGACTGTTAAGAGGGTTGTAGAATTTCTCTTTCTTCACATAATAGTTATCATGGCATGAAATAGTAGGAGGATTCCTGGTGCGCATCTCATATACAACCGTTGGTAGGAAAGCAAGGGTTGTGAGATGCATCCTCAAGGAATTGAGGGGAATTTATAGCCAATCCAAGAGGCACTACCCTGCATCTTGCTCTGTGGCAATCGATAACTATGGATGTGAATTTATTTGGATTGATTTTTCTTCTGATTCTTCTCGTTCATTTCTTTAACTCAAGCCACCTCTTTTTTGATGGAGAATGTGCTTCAACTCCTTTCAGCCATGACCCTCGTGGGGGTCCATCGCCAGGGAAATCCCTCTAAGCGAAGGGAGGTGAGGAGGAGGAATCTCTCTGTCACACAATCTATGTTTAGGTAATTGTTGGTCACTTTAATTGTTTATTAATTCAAACAACTAAGTGCTACATAAATTGTCAACCCAGGGAAGTCTATTTATTTCAAAGGCAACTACACACTGTATGTGCTCAATCTCAAAAGAAGTAAAAGTTATAGTAATAAATATACTAGTCACACCTTACCCTAAGAAAACTGAAGCTCTACTCTGAGTTACAACAAAAACGATCTATTGCAGACAATTATCAAAGAATGCTTGATTTCATTAAAAAGAGCAATCTAATGAAAGGAATCAATCTGCAAAGGAAAGCACTAGCTATGTTGTAACATAGAACAAGACCCTATTCCCCAAGCAGGAATCTTCAACACCTGTTTCTGATTCCCATGCTTGCCAACTCACTCTGTAAACTCAATTACAAATAAAGCACTCATGGATTAACTGTATATGAATTCGAGGAAGTAATGCAACAATCAATTGGAAAAACAGAGTTTAGCAATAACGCATAAGCAACATTCAGTAAACAGAACTTAACAAGGTATGGATAGAAAACACACTTAACACACTGTAGAAATATAATGGGTGAATCTTGTGATGAAGGTGGGCCCTATCCTTCTCACAAGATTCCCGAGGAAATAGGAACTAGAAAGGAATGCTCAGAACAATATTTTATTCATCTGTCAATATGTCATATTACAAAAAGATTCCAGTTCTTTTCCTTCAGGTAGACCTTCCTGCAGTCTGTCTGTCCCCTTCTAATGTAGATGTCTCCTCTTTTTAAAGAGGAGACATCTATTACAATTGATTACATTGTAAGTCTTATCTTTAACCCAGTATGCCAAAATAGGGTAATCAATTTTCCCATTAACAAAATGTTGTTACAATGGTTATGGTAGTGTTGACTTTGGAATGTGATCGTTATAGCCAGTGTAGTAGGTCCTTCGATGATATTCTTCTATTGCGGTCGAATATAGAATGCATATCACGACTGTTTCAGCAACAGGATTGGCGCATTGTTCTAATTGTTTCAGCAACATAGACTGTAATGATAACCCTGCAGTCTCCACGCTGTTTCAACAACGCAGAATGCAATGATAAACTATTTCAACAACTATCCGATTAAACGATTAACTATGAAGGTAAGGTAATTATATGTAAAATAAATTAAACGTATAGTAATGAGAAGAAATATTGTATACCTTTGGAAAAATGGATTAAAGCAATAACATGGAATTTAAATATGGATTGGAAAAGGATGACATAATAACAAAATATATGGTCAAAAAGGGACAATGTAGGGTCCTAACATCTCCCCCAACTGAAAGGGTTGCATGTCCTCATGCAACTTTACTCTAAATCTGAGTCCGAGTATTGGGCCTTGTAGTGAAAATTACTTAGGAAGTAAGTATAGAAAGTACTGTCAGCGAGATCTCTAAAGCCATAAACATTCTGTAATCTCTGCCATGCTGCTGCTGCTTCCTCCTTTTTGGACAACCTGTAATGAGCCCTATACTCTTGTGCTGGCATTCATAGAAGAGGGAAATGAAAATGATATCCTACCCATTTTTCGGCACACTGCTGAACACATTTGACATAGTCAGGTACCCATGAAATTGTTGCTTCAACATTGAGAGGACTAAAGGGATGATACACCTGCCTCTCCTTAGAAGGCTGTTGCAAAAATAAGTTGTTTTCTTGTAAGGAAATAGCTCCCTTAGCTTTAACATAATGTTGGCAGTATTTTAACACTTCTACTTGTAACTATCTGGTGTGTTCACTCATTCCTGGTTCCTTCAAAAACTGACGATATTCAACAACGAAAATGGCAGCATTCTGTGGCTTGGATGGAATCCACAGAAGACGATTATCTTCATTATGCCTTGCCGAAAGAAAGACATTCCACCACGTGAGTTGATTAGCAAGGAAAGAGACAAAGGCCCTGATCTGAATATCACCAACCAAAGGGTTCAGATTGAGCTTCCTATCCTCAGGGATGGCTTCATTATGGAGATACAATTCACAGAGTAAATTTTGTTCACTGATAGATGCTTCTGTGAAAGTTTTCACAAACTGTTCAGGTGCAGATACCTCATGAGGTCTCCCATCTCTAATTGCCTTTATTTGTAAGAATGCTAAGCATTCTACAAGAAAAAGAGAGTAATTGGAGGATGGTTTCCTGGTGGCCAATAATCTTTGAACCAAATCAAACATGAGAAACAATCTAGTTTTTAGTTGTTTATTCTCCTTGCTCTCGACACGAGAGTGTTGGAGCACCTATTCGAAAACTTCTCAGTTTGAATATTTATGATTTTTCCATGATGATTTATTCTCCTGCAAGATCCTATCTTGTGACATAACATATTCTTTCTTCCATTTATCCATTTGTGCTTGAGTGCTGCTAGTCTGAGTGAAGACAGTCTTTGCAGGCTGAGGTTCAGCCTGAATAAACACAGTTTTTGTAGATCGAGGTATAGGACTTTCAATTTTAAAAATCACAGTAGGATGAGGTATTTGTGGTTTAACCTCTTTTTTAAATTTTTTTGAAGGCCCTGCTGGTTCTTGTGTGATAGTAGGGCATTCCTCTTTAATTGCAGCAGAAGTAGATGCAGGGGTGGCTCCAGGCAGTGTAATTTCAACTATTTTATAACCGGCTTGATGATAAATGTTACCACATTGGATGCACATATATTCATTATACCAGTCTTTCTCTGTACTCTTCTTAGCTGCGGATGCTGCATGAGCTAAAGTGTACAAATTAAGTTCTCTGTCATAGGCTTCCATTGCCGTTATTAATTCTTGCTTATAAGCTTCGAGTTCTGATTTTAGAAACTTGTTTTCCTATAGAAGGGAAGCCAAGGTGACTGGGCTTTGTGTAGCAGTCACAGTCTCAGTAGCTGATTCTAGTGAATGAATGGCTTGTTGTTCCGTAGCAGCTACATTGTTTGTAGCATCAGCAGGTGGTTCTTGTGTGGCAACTGCTGAATGAGTAGCTGGTTCTGTAGCAGCTACATTATTTGTAGCATCCTGAGCATCCAGATTTTGCATATCAACAAGTGGTTCTTGTGTGACAGCTGCTGACTAAGTAGTTGGTTCTTGTGTAATAGCGACGGGTTGTACAACATCCTGGTTGTCTATGTTTTGTTCATCGGCAGGTGGTTCTTGTGTGGCAACTGCTGAATTAGTAGCTGGTTCTAGTGTGGCAGCTACATCTTGGTCGTCTATTTTCTGTTCATCAGCAGGTGATTCTTGTGTGGCAGCTACATCTTGGTCATTTGTTTTCCGTTCATCAGCAGGTGGTTCTTGTGTAGTAGCTGCTGAATCAGTAGCTGGTTCTTCTGGGGTAGCTACATGCTATACAACATCTTGGGTATCTAAATTTGGTGGATCAGCAGCTGGTTCTTGTGTGGCATCTGCTGAATCAGTAGCAAGTTCTTGTGTGGCAACTACATTTTCTAAAAGAAATGATGTCACAAAATCTTGGGCGTCTTGCATTTCAGTGCCCAAGGGTTAGACAGGTAAAGATTCAGGGACTTGGGACTGTGGTGAGGTATGGGGTTTTAGACTAATAGGTGAAGAATTTAGGATGGTAGCAACAGTTGCTGCTTCAGTTGATGCCCTCATATGTCTTTGGGGTAAAAAGGCAGGGAGAGTAGTGATTTTTCTTTTATGAGTGGGTTTTTTTAGAGGGGGAGGGTCATCAGGGATGGTGGCTTCTTTGATTGAGGCCCTTGTTTGTCTTTTTGGTAGGGAAGCAGCCTTATCTTGCCTTTTTCTTTTTAGCATAGCAATGGGAAGGTTATCTTTAGAATAATCACTAGGAATGTGGATAGTGGGACTAAATGATTTAGCTAAATTATGGGATGGAGTTGATGTTGTGGAAGGGTCAATTGGGTTGGCTGATGTGGCTGGTGGGATTTCTGGGGGATCAGGAATGCTCCCTGGTTGCTGTTCGGAAGGATTTTCAGCTTGTTGAGGGATTCGAGGAGTTTGTTGAGGAATTTTAGGAGCTGGTTGAGGAACTTCAAGAATTTCAGCGGCTTCTTGGGGAATTTTAGCTATTTCTTGAGGAATTTTAACAACTTCTTGGGGAATTTCAGCTGCTGCTTGAGGAATTTCAGCAGCTTCTTGAGGTTCTAGGGGTGGGTTGTTAAGAGGGGGAGGATTCTGTTGAGCCAAACCCCTCTGAATTAATAGCTGGACAAGACGATGATGGGTGAGGGAAAGGAGTGGGTATTTTGCATGCCTACAGTAATGTGACATATTCTTTAGACACCCAAGTAGATAATACGACATATTCAATAGTCGACCATATCTCAAATGATTTAACAAGACAAAATCATGCTGATAGACTACCTGGTAGCGACCTTCGCAGGTGAGATAGTGCTTGATGAATTCAACAACCATCGACCATGGAGGTGGTAATGAATGAAGTGTGACACCCCGGCCTTTGGGCTCAACTTGCTCTCCTGGCAGAAGGAAGTCCTGCTATGCATTCAAAATGATATGCTTACGACTAAACCATCGAGTGCCAGTGGCCGGTAGCCCTGAAACGTGTGCTATATCATACTTTGAGACCGAAATTTGAACTCCTTAGATAGTCGAGTAGCCATCCCGTAGATTACGTGCAAATTCAAGGACTTACTATGGATTAAATCCCTGAAGCCTCTGAAAATAATCTACCTAGCCTGCCCACTAAAATATATGATATACCTCTGGGTGTAATTCTAGTAAAGCTATCAAGCCGGGCTCATGTCAAATAGCAGGTCCTCCCATAGTTACCAGCTTTAGTAAAATGCACAGTCACAAACCGAGTTACCGCACCCCAGACAAAGTAAATGTTGCAAATGAGATCATGGAATAACAGGACAAAGACGGGGTGATAAGACGTAATCGTGGGTAAAAAAACTGACAGTGATTGGCTTGATGTGAAATGATGGCGTGTAATTTTGGTATTCCCCCCAACTACGGTTGAAATAATGACTTTAAATGTATGTGGATCATGGTAATAATTTCATAATCTTCTCATTTAACTATAGTTTAATAATATTTACACATAATAATCACATACCTCATGTTTACCTTTGATTGATATTCGGAAAATATAATTTACGTTGTTAATAGATCATCAATGGTTATGGAAGAGGGTTCTTAAATATGAGGGTAATTATATGAAAGGCCTGTATAATCATAGGATAAGGCAATGAAAGAACAAAGTTATAAAATAATGAAAGAGGTGATTCTCACAATAGGAAGTAATGTATGATAATTCCTTGAGAAGAAATGGTGTTTCAGCAACAGGGAAAATGGGTAAAGGTTGGTGTTTCAACAATGGGGAAAATGGGGAGAGGTTGGTGTTTTAGCAATAGAAAAATGGATGGAAGATGGTGTTTCAGCAACGGGGAAAGTAAGGGAAAATCTTGTTGTAAATGGGAGAAATAGGGAAAATGTTGCTGAAAAATACTTATTTCATTAATGATAAAAATGGGAAAGATGCTAAAAAATAATGGGGGACATAGGGAGGGGAAAAAGGGAAAAATGATCGAAATGGGGGAATGAATTGTGAATTGGAATGAGATGACAACGCTTCACAAAATGAAGCTTAAATCTGCTTGCAGTAAGATTGTTCTTTTCAACCAAACTCTCCTACATCTGAGATCTGCAAAATAATCAATTGTAACATGCCAACCCTTGACAGGGATTATTAGTTAAGAAATTATAATCTAATACTAAAAAGTACAATGCAGAAATTAAATGCAATGAGGGGTAGCAGGCTCCCCCAAAAAGATATAATGTGAATTTGCCATGCAGGTGGCCTTAAAATCCTCATTAGAAATGGGCTACTGGTATAGACGAAGCCGATACCCATTTACTAATAATGGTGTTCTAGAATCATCAACTGTTAGGAGCCTTACTGTTCCATTGGGAAAAATAGTATCTATTTCGTAAGGTCCCAACCATCTTGTTCGTAATTTCCCTTGAAAATTTTCAAACCGAGAATCGTACAATAAAGCCCAATTACCTTTTTGGAACTGCTTATGCTTAATAATTTTATCATGCCACCTAGTTCTTTGCTATTGAATCATAATTGTTTGATGGATGGCATGTAACCACTTTGCATCCAATTCCTGAAGCTGTTGCAACCTAGCTATCTGTGCATCAGCAAAATCAAGATTATCAGTTAAAGCAATTCTTAAGGTTTTAATTTCAAATTCCATAGAAAAACAACACTTTTACCATAAACCAATTCATAGGGAGAAAATCCTGTAGTGTTCCTCCAGGTGGTTCTGTAAGCCCATAATGCTTCAGGCAGCCTTTGAGACCAATTCTTCCTATTTTTCCTTCACTGTTTTTGTTAAAATGGCTTCTATGACTTTGTTTGTATTTTCCACCTATCCATTGGCTTGGGGGTGGTAAGGTGTAGTAATTTTATGATGAATATGATATTTTTGAAGCGTGGCTTTAAAACCATGAGAGTAGAAAGGAGGTCCTCCATCTGTAACTAGTTCTTTAGGCACTCCAAATCTAACAAAGGTTTCTTCAAATAGAAAGGTTAAAACAGATTCTTCATTAGCTCTAATGAGTGCCTTAGCTTCCACCCATTTAGTCATATAATCTGTACAAACCAATATGTAAACTCTTTGACTAGATGGAGGATTGATGGGTCCAATAAAGTCTAGAACCCATCTTTCAAAGGGTTCAAGTATTACTTGGGGATTCAATGGCATTTCATCTCTATGATTAGGTTGACCCATTCTCTGACAGTGATCACAGGCCCAAACATATTTCTTCACATCCTTGAAGAGTGAGGGCCAATAATAACCCATTTTGAGAATTTTATGTGTTGTTCTCTTATTAGAAAGATGCCCTCCACAAGGGCCATCATGACAAGCCTTCAGTATATCATAAACCTCATATTCTCTAATGCATCTTTGGATTTCATGATCAAGTCCTGTATGGAAAAGACACCCACTTATCCAACTATACCGAGTAGCTTTTTGAATGATCTTTCTTTTCTCCCGATGTGATAGGTGTGATGGTAAATTTCCTGCAACCAGATAGTTGGCAATGTTTGCATACCACGGTGAGTGAGCAGATACTGCAAATAAATACTCATTAGGAAAGGAATCATCCACTGGAGTATTATCATAAGCTTTTAAACGAGAAAGGAAATCAACAACTACATTTTCTTTACCTGGTCGATCTACAATTGTAATATCAAATTCTTGTAATAACAATAACCACCTGGTAACTCGAGCATTTGTGACAGATTTGTTCATTAAATACTTAATAGTCGAGTGATCAGTATGAACAAAAGTAGGGTAACCAGTAATGTAATGTCAAAATTTATTAATAGCATAAATGACTACTAAAAATTCCTTTTCAGTATCTGTGTAATTAAGCTTAGCAGGGGTCATATTCTTACTAATGAAATAGATAGCATAAGGAAGATGGTTTTCCTCTTGTCCCAAGACAGCTCCAATTGTAGTATCCGAAGCATTAGAGGATATATGAAAGGGATGTGCCCAATTAGGTCCCCTTAAAATAGGAGCTGTAGACAACTGATGCTTGAGTTCATCAAATGCTTTCTAGCAAAGATCAATCCACTTAAATTTAGTATTTTTCATAAGTAACACAAACAAAGGAGAAGCTATTTTAGAAAAGTTTTTGATAAATCTTCTATAGTATCCATCATGTCCTAAAAAGCTTCTTACATTAGTTTGTGTTCTATGTATAGGAAGGATCTGAATTACCTGTACTTTGGATGGATCTACCTGAATCCCTTGAAATGAAATGAAGTGTCGAAGTACAATTCCTTCGTTCATCATCATATGACATTTTTTAGTACTTAGGGAAAGGTGAGCTTGTACACAATGTTTAAGTACTTTCTCAAGGTTTTGTAATGGATCTTCAAAAGTCACACCATTAGGGGTCAAATCATCCATAAATATCTCCATAGAGTCATTAAGCATATCAGAAAAGATTCCTATCACTGCTCTTTGAAACGTTGCTGGAGCATTACATAGTCCGATTGGGAGAACTCTATAAGCAAAAGTTCCCCAGGGACTAGTAAAAGTAGTCTTGTCTTGGTCTTGGGGTGCAATTTTGATTTGGTTATATCCACTAGAACCATCTAAAAGAGAAAAGAATCTCTTCCCTGACAAACTATCTAAAACCTGATCAATGAATGGTAAGAGGAAATGATCTTTTTGAGTGGCTTTGTTTAAGGCTCTATAATCTACACACACTCTCCATTTCCCGTTTTTCTTAGGTACTATCACTAATGGAGAAACCCATTCACTGTCAGATATGGGGTATATAAACCCTGCATTAAGCAATTTTTGAAGTTCTTCTTTAACAATTTCCCTCAAATTGGGATTCATTCGCCGCTGGGGTTGACAGACTGGTCGACACCCTTCCTTGACATAGATATGATGAGTACATAATTCAGGAGAGATCCCCTTCATATATATATATAGTCCCATGTGAATGCTTCCTTATTTTCACGAAGTAACTTCATTAGCTACTGTGTTTCAGCATCTGTTAAGTTGGGGGTTTATGTTTAATGTTTTGCCAGGTTCGATTTCTACTGTTATGCTTTTAGAGGAGATAGCAGTTGATGTTTGAGGTAGATTTTCAGATTTAAGCTTTTCTTGGTTTTCAGATTCCAAAATTGCAGTCAATTGGTTATATGTTTCAAAAGTGACCGAGGAGGGTTAGGAAATAAAATTACTAATTACTTCATTCTCCATGGTGTTGTTAAGAGTTAAGGCCTGTCCAATAGTCAAAATGGGTTGAGTAGCATTGTCATCGTAATCCAACCATACAAAATCATCATTATTAATCATAGGTGTGGCATGAGGATAAAGAGTAAGCTGCTTGGTTTCACATCCATTAGAAATTATCATTGAACCTGATCTACAGTTGATAAAGGCATCAGCTGTAGCCAGCCAGGGTCTTCCCAAAATTAGAGGATGACCCCCCAACTTTTTTTTAGTCTACTGTATGACAAAGTCAGCTGGGTAATTCCAGGATTCAACTGAAATGATCAGGTCTTCAATGACTCCTTCTGGTTTGATTGTGGAACGGTCAACTAACTATAGGATGGTTGGTGTCTCTCTGATCACATTCTTCAACTACAACAGTTGTGAAGTTTCAAGGGTCATAATATTTATAGCAACACCTAAATCTACCAAAACTCATGAAATAATAGTTTTTCCAATTTGTATTGTAGCCATAGGATGGCCAGGATCACCATATTTAACAGGAGGAGTTTTTCTGGACATTAAAGCAGATAGATCACCCATAACATGAACTGTAAGGGGATCCTTAGCTTTCCTACCAGGTTTCTTAATACAAATGTCTCTCATAGTTATGGCATAAATTGGTACATCTCTGAGTGCTTGTAAGAGCGGAATCTTGACATAAAGATTCTGTAATTCCCCTAGAAGATTAAAGGTAGGCGGTTAAGGTGTCTTAGTCAGAGCTAAACACTCAGGGAATGGTGGCTTTGCTGTTTCAGCACCCTTATTAGGTAAACTATTTCTCTCTATCTCTTCTTTGTTAGAGTCAGAAGAGGTAATATCATCAATAATAGGCTCAACTATTCTCCAAGATCATAAATGAATGTCATTACATTGCGCGGGGAAAACAGGAGGTATAGACTGGTTCTGAATATCGATGACTTGCACAACTTTATTATTATTAGGGTTAGGGTTTGGTTGTACAGGCAACTTGGGTCTTATTGTCTGATTATTTGGTGGAGCACCTGATGGTAGAGGAAGTGGTTATTGAAATTGAGGAAATTGGTTTGGGAAAGAGATTTATTGAGTTCTCCAGTTTGGGTTCCATTGATTAAAATAAGATTGTTGTGGAGGCCAAGGAGTCCACATTGCAGGGTCTACAAAGGGAGGGTTTGTTTGTTGCATGGGTGGGTAATTCATTTGATTAAAGGGTGGGTATTGCATTTGGTTGAAGGGTGGGTAGTTTGCTTGATTAAAAGAAGGATAATTATTCCAACGATTAGAGGATGTAAATGGCATATTAGAGTTCATACCTTGTCCTCGTGGTTGTCATTACCTTCTCTGTGTCAGCAAATAAACTACTTCAACTTCCTCTTCGGTTGGTTGCAATGCTGCTTTTATTCATGGTAAAAAAGTGCATTATTGAGTTTCATGATCCTTCTCACAAATGGTGCAAATTGGTACTTTGTCCAATGGGCATTCCCTTAGTGGATGTTTATCTCTGCATTTGGGACAGGAGATAGCCAAAGTAGCTTTTGCCTCTGCTTGTTTCTTCTTAACCTGCAAGGTGTCAATCTGTGAAGCAAAAGAACTTAACATTTCAATTTTGAATTCCTCAAGTAAATTAGCTATTTCAACTCTTTTTGCTCCTCCACTGGCTGATTTTTGGACTCTTGAATATGTATTATCCCTGCTATTTGATCTATTTCTTGCAGCTCCTCTTGAACATCTCTTGCAGAGGTTAACAATTTCATCATATATTTCCTTCGATATGTCCCCTTTACCAAGCATATTTAGCATGTCTAAACAATCATCCCTCACCCCTTTCAATAATATTGTTTTAAGAATATCTTTACTTACATCGGGATGATTGGATCTCTGCAGATTGTATTGTAATCTTTCCACAAAGTCCTCCAGATTTTCGTCCTCCTTCTGGACCATCTTTAATAGTTCCTCCCTTTTTTCTCTCGTCCGACAGTAGTCTTGATATTTGGTCAAAAACTTCTCCTTCATTTGTTCCCATGTTGTGATTACATGACCTCCCAGACTCATAAACCATCTTAGTGCATTTCCTTTTAGTGTTGCTGGAAACAGCTTCAATTTCTGAGCATTAGTAACATAATCATAACTTCTACACAATATATCAAACTCAAAGAGAAACTCATCAAGATCCTTAGAAGATAAACCATGGAAGTTAGGTAAGGCTGAGAGTGGGATATTCTTCATGGGAGTTGCCCCTCTGGGAAGATCCCCAATAGGAAATCCCAAGGTGGAGAGAGAATTCTCAACTCTTCCCTCTCCTCCTACCTGTCCTCCACCAAAGAGTCCTTCATTGTTTCCTTCCATTGGTTGTTCTCCTGTTGCACTTGCCCGGTCTTCAATGTTTTCTGTTGGCCCCTCAATGTCTTGAACTAGTTCCTCAATGTCTTCTATTGGTCTCTCAATATCTTCTATTGGTTCCTCAATGTCTTCTACTGGTTCCTCAGTATTTTCTACTGTCTCTTCAACCCTTTTAGGGCCCACAACTTCCTCCGTTTCATAGTTTTTTTGGAGAGAATGCTAAGTCTTTGGCTTCCGAGAGCTTAGCCTCTGAGAAGTTTCAGCTTTTGATATAATCTCATCAATAAAGGTTTTTCTTCCTCCTCTTCCTTTTCCCTTGCCACCTGTAGGATTAGTTTTCTTGCATCCTCTCATGCATTCTGCACATCTAAAAGAAAAACATTAATGCTTTTGAAATCTATGATTGCCTTCCTTGGCAACGACACCAAAATGTTGGTCACTTTAATTGTTTATTCATTCAAACAACTAAGTGCTACATAAATTGTCAACCCAGGGAAGTCTGTTTATTTCAAAGGCAACTACACACTGTATGTGCTCAATCTCAAAAGCAGTAATTGTAGTAGTAATAAATATACTAGTCACACCTTGCCCTAAGAAAACTGAAGCTCTACTCTGAGCTACAACAAAAATGATCTATTGCAGACAATTATCAAAGAATGCTTGATTTCATTAAAAAGAGCAATCTAATGAAAGGAATCAATCTGCAAAGGAAAGCACTAGCTATGTTGTAACAAAGAACAGGAACCTATTCCCCAAGCAGGAATCTTCAGCACCTGTTTCTGATTACCACGTTCACCAACTCACTCTGTAAACTCAATTACCAATAAAGCACTCACGGATTAACTATATATGAATTCGAGAAAGTAATGTAGCAATCAATTGGAAAAACAAAGTTTAGAAATAACGCATAAGCAACATTCAGTAAACAGAACTTAACAAGGTATGGATAGAAAACAAACTTGACACACTGCAGAAACGTAATGGGTAAATCTTGTGATGAAGGTGGGCCCTGTCCTTCTCACAAGATTCCCCAGGGAACAAGAACTAAAAAGGAATGCTCAGAACAATATTTTATTCATCTATCAATATGTCATATTACAAAATCTTCCAGTTCTTTTTTTTCAGGTAAACCTTCCCGCATTTTGCTCGCCCCCTTCTAATGTAGATGTCTCCTCTTTTTAAAGAGGAGACATCTATTGCAATTGATTACATTGTAAGTCCTATCTTTAACCCAGTATGCCAAAATAGGGTAATCAGTTTTCCCATTAACAAAATGCTATTACAATGGTTTAGTGTTGAGTTTGGAATGTGGTTGTTACAACTAGTGTAGCAGCTCCTTCGATGATCTTCTTCTATTGCTGTTGAATCTAGAATGCAAATCACGGCTGTTTCAACAACGTGATTTGCACATTGTTCTAACTGTTTTAGCAACATAAACTGTAATGATAACCTTGCAGTCTCCAGGCTGTTTCAGCAACGTAGACTGCAATGATAAACTGTGTTAGTAACTATCCGATTCAATGATTAACTATGAAGGTAATGTAATTATATGTAAAATAAATTAAACGTATAGTAATGAGAAGAAATATTGTATACTGTTGGAAAAATAGATTAAAGCAATAACATGGACTTTAAATATGGATTGCAAAAGGATGACATAATAACAAAATATATGGTCAAAAAGGGACAATGTAGGGTCCCAACAGTAATGTGTCTAGAAAAACCAAAGAGCCTATGTTCATGGAAAAGTTCATTAAGTTTGGTTGAATTGACAACCTAGTCATTTACTTGTAGTGGAACCACACATTTGTGTATTTCAAGGCCATTAAGAATACCAAAGCCACCAAGGAGCGTCTGCAGGGCCCTGCCATGGGAGGAAAGTCTTTCGTAATCGAGTTTACCTAGGCGGTAAGGATTTTGCATTTAATTCCTCTTTGTTTGTTCCTCTGGTGGAGGTATTTATGTTAATTCTCCATACACCCTTAACTTATCTCGATATGGTGATAAATGTTCTTCAAACCCTTGATTATCCAAAGACATTTAATTTGAACACTATTTCCAAGGGGATTTTATCAAATTTCTTTTAAAATTTTGTTTATTTAAAGTATATGGGTCGAGTTCTTTCAATTTCCTATTTGGCTAAGAAGTTCTGCTAGGCTTCCTCTTAATGCGTGTTTGCAAACAAATTTTATTTATTTGCTCTCATTGCCAAATTGGTTTATTTTCCTTCCTACCTTGTTTCACTTAAGAGTTTCATTTAGGGTTTCATCAAGATTTTTTTGTCATCATCTGTGATAGATCAAAAAGGTCACATCTATTATAATTCCATAAAGGAGATGACAATTTTGTACCCATTATATTGTATAGTGTGCACTGTTTATTGTGCTTGGATTTCTTTTTGGATCTACTCACAATTTTAGAACAATTTTGATCACATGGTCCTTGGATAAACTTCCATTTTACACTATGTTCCATGGTTATTCCCATTCTCACATTTTGTTGATTCATGCTCTTGGGTAGATATGCATATATCAAATTTCTTAAGTTTAATTTTAAGAATAAGCTTTCTCCTTTAGGAATTGGAAGGACAAGCTTTGTCTCCAACCTTGTCTTTCCATGAAAAATTATCTTGAATGTCTACACCATCATTATAATCTATATGTGGCATGCTAATTCTTGCGTTTTATTTTTCACTATCAACCTCTGGTTCCTTCACTTCACAGGCCCCTTGTAAAGAATGTAATTCTTTTTGGATGTTTATCTTCACGAGACTAGAATTGCAAATTAGAAGGTTGGCATTGTCATTACAATATTTATCTGGCATGATAATTTCTGCACTTTCACTTTCCTTACCACTCTATTGATCTCTTGCTTCATGGCCCTTTCGAAGAGAACAAAAATTATTTTCGATGTATACAACAATATTCTCATCCGTCTTATGAGAATGGATAGGATCAATGCTACAGGGCACCTGCTGCAACAATGTTTCACGGAAGTATTCATTAATAAGTACTTTGGTGTCTTTTTCATATTTAACAGAGTCCTTAACTTCTTCAGATATTTCTTTCCCATTTTCATACTCTTCGTTCTTTTCTGAGAAGTTGGTTCCTTGAGAAAGTACTTTACACATTCCTGATACATATCATAAAACTTTCAAACACCAATGTAGTAACCTAACAAAAAATTTTTGGATAATCAAACCCTTGATACATTGGTGTTTGATTATGTTAAAACCTTCAAACACCAATGTAGTAGCCTAACATATCAAACACCAATGTAGTAACTTAACACAAAATTTTTCTTAAGAGAAGAAGTAGCAATAGTCATTTGCAAAAAAATAGTGAGATTAGGTTGATGTACAATTATTTATTAGATTCATATTTTTCATCCTCAAATAGGAAAATAAATGCATTGACACTTTCTCTTGTTGTGGCCTTCATGGTACTTTTGATTGCCGTAATATCATAATGTTTTTCTCTAAGCCGCTGGTTTTAACTATCACCATCTCGATGCATTAAAATCTTATTTTCTTGTAGCAGTTTTCCTTCATCGATGTTTTTTAATGTAATAAGAAAATACTCGTTAGCATGAAGAATCACGATACCAACAAATACACTAGTGAAATCCTAAACTCTGGCTTGTATAAATTAGAGCATGAGATATTCTTATGTTCTATATAGTGTTGGATTGTCATTACTAGATGCAAATAACATTCCCTAAATATCTTGAATTCTATCCTATAATCTTTAGTCTAACTTTTTAAGATTATTTGACAATCACCAATACTAACCTTGCAAAGCCCATTCAATTTTTTTAGCCTAGAGTTATGATTCCAAGTAGCTCGCTTTCTACATCTTACAAGAAACAATAGCCTTGTCAGAATCACCTACCACATCTTGCTTCGAGAAAATATTTATTTCAAAATCTTACAATATAGGAATTATAAGCTTCAAAAATAGTGGAACTTACGTCAGTTTCATTATTCTAGTCTCAATCATTTAATGAGTGAAAGATAGGGCTTAAAACTTCGTTTTAATTTTTGAAAACTTATGACATTAGTTTTAACTTCTACTCTCTGCTTGATCCTTCCTACCTAGCACTTTATTTCCCTTGAATGTTCATGTTCAACATATTCAAAAGTTAATTATATAAATTTTGAATGGAAAACATAATAAACCACTTTACGTTGTTACTTTTTTATGTAAGTACTTGTCAATGGATAAAGGGTTGCAATTGACTGACCTAGGGATCTCAAGATAATCATTTTGTACAAAATCTAGAGGAACAAAAAAAAAAAAAAAATTAGTAAATAGGATTTATAAGCTTCTCACCAAGAAATTGGAAATTACAAAACTAAATATACATTTGTTGTACAATTATGTTGTTTCATTGATGCCACATTTTTCTTTAGAATGTCTCTAAAATTTCTATTTAGATAATCCCTTGAAATTTCCTATCCTTGTGGCTACCCAACATGGAGGCATCATAATCATTTTGCATTAGAACTATGCTTCAATAAGAGATATATATTCTCAAGTTTCAGAGGAGGAACAAAACTGACACGGAGTGATCACAAATATGGTTTCTGGGTGATAGTTACTGTGAGATGTACATGCTATTGGCCCATAAATTTATAATGATGATGTAAAATTGACAAATATATAAATAATTGTGTATTACATAATTATGTATAATTGACAAATATATATGGATAATTGTGTATGCATCATATCCCATTGGGTTCGCTTGAGTGATTAGGTGTTTGAGTTTCATGCTAGAGGTCTCAGACTTGATCCCATCAGTCCCTTAGATGGTTTTTTTTGTTACATGTTTCATTTGATGTCTTTATTGGGTTAAGTGCTATAATAAATTTTAATGTAAACCATTGTCAATGTGTTTACATAATGTCAATGTAAACCAGGAAGTGCTTGAGATGCAAGATTGAGGTGTAGGGAAGTGCTTGAGGTGCAATATTTTCCTTGAGTGAAATTTTTGTAAGCATATAACGCTTTCTTTAAAATGCAATGGTATGAAATCTCATCATGTATTACTACACATTTCTTCTCCATTATTAACTCTACATGTTATCTTCAAAAAGCACATGTAAAGCCATATGAATCATTACTAAACCTTTATTCTCCATCATTGAGTCTACAAATTCTCTTCAAAAAGCACATGTAAAGCCATGTGGTTGCCTTAGCTTCCTCATTTTATTCCTTCCTTGGATAAAATAATGAATTTCATTTATACATTAACCTATAATGGAAAATACATAGTACAATTCAAAATTCAGTGGATTTCCAAGCAAAATGTCTTCATCAAAAAACTTAGTTCATGATTAAGTAGAGGCCATCAAAAGAAAATTGATTACTAGTTTATCACTACTGGTAAGCAATGGACATCATTTGTAACTCATTTGACTTCCATTTTAGCACTACTAGTAAGCAAAGTCCATCATTTTTATGTTGGGATGAACTGACATGATTCAAAGAATGGTCAGTTTGACATGTGTCTAAGAAATATAGGAAATTGTTAAAGATGTTTCTAATTATTATCTTCCAATTGACATTAACATATACAATAGAAATGGATGGTAGTGTTTCAAATTAACATCAAAATATACATTAGTAATTAGTCTCCCGCTATTATGATAGAAAATGGAAATTGTTGGTGGTGTTTCAAGTCAATGTTAAGATATAAATTGTTAGTAGGGCTGGGTGTGAGAGGCCTTAGTTTTTAACGGAGTTAAATGTATCATTATGGCGAACATTAATATACAAGTTGTTCGATTGAACTTTGTCGGCCTTGAACAAGCATGTTGGAAAGTCCACAGTTGACTATGGGTTGGATGTTGATTGTTTTTTGTATGAAAGAAGTAAAGTCAAGGGGGAATATATGCAAGAAAGACTAAAGTAGTAAAGTTAAGTGGGAGATATGTAAGAAAGTAGTAAAGTCAAGCCAGAAATATCAAGTAAATTATATAATGGGGAGATATGTAAGAAATTAGTAAATTTAAGTTGTAAATATTAGGTAAATTATATAATGGTAAGAAAGAAAGTAGTAGGGAAAAATATTGGGTAAGTTATATAATGGTAAGGAAGCATCTTTTGATAGTTTATTTTGTGTTCTATTTTTGAAGCAACAAATCCCTAATTCCTTCATTGACTTCTATTCGTGTTGAGGCATCTCTTCCTCCTAGTTTGATTGTTGTACAATTTGTCTTGCAAAGGTTGCAATTTCTCTAGCATAGGAGGATGCATGATAAGTCATATGTTCTTGTAAATGCTTTTATTGTTTTAACTTCCATCCCAACCATATTGGAGCCTTTCCCATACCATTAGATAGCTATATAGATTGTGTATTTATTGTCCAATTTCGTCATCCATATGCTTGGCTATGCGTATTATTGATGTTGGTTTTTAAATCACTAAATGTCAAGCAATTTTTTTGATGAAGTTTAATTTAGATTTATTTATATATAGTAGTTTTGCAGGTCTTGAAAATTTAATGTAGTCATTTTGAAACAAGATCTAAATGTGATTTGTTGACTCTTATGATATGGTCCTCTCCCAATAATGATCTCTGATACTTTTACATGTGACCATAAGCTTCTTCCAAGGCTAATACAATCCTTGGATCCACAAAAAATTTAGATTGGTGGGAGAAAAAAGAATTCGACTCAGACTTGGAAAAAGATTTGGAAAACTTACCTAATCTATCTAAGTGGAATGATATTTTTTTTTCCGTGTTTGGGGTATATAAACTTATAAAGGACCCAAGTTTTGTTGGGATTCCAAGTCAAATTTATTGACATGTGAAAAATTGGTGATTCCTTGTAGGACAAAGTTTGACCTATGAGTACTTGCATCTCAAACTTACTGTCAGTGAGTCAAACTAGATGGTGGAAAGTTTGACTTGTTAACAAGTCAATTCAATTCATTTTCTATGTTGAGTCAAGTTTGACTTTGGAGTACTAGTCAAATTTGCTGAGTTTCATAACAATTTTCCGAAGTAGTTACTTCAATAGAGTGTTTGTTTTGGTTGACTTTTCCTATTTTGTTTAAGTGGCCTAAATTTAAATTCTATTTATTTAGTGAAGAATAAAGTTTTCTATTAGGGAAAATTTTATGAATTCATGCTTATCTTGAAGTGTAACAACCTTGGTGAATCTTGTTGATTCTTGAAATGGAAACTATAAAATATTTGACAATATTATGCCAAAATACTCAAATTCCTAAGGATTTTCTATAGTTTCTATAACATTTGGAAATTATTTAAGTAATAGAAATTTATCCTAAAGAGTCTGGGTGAGTCATTTTTGTTAAAAAAATGAACACTTGGAATTATTTTTTGGGTAAGAAACAAAATTATAAAGAACCCTAAAATGTTTTTTATGTTGTACATATGTGAATCTATATTTTTTTGGTTGAAAGTGAAAATTTTTACATTATATTTGGAATGGTTTCCTCTCTTACAACACTATGCTAATGAGGAAAACAAAACAAGACTATTGTTTTTAGTGACAACAAGATGGTGTTGAAAAATCCAATCCAAGTAGGTACTGACTTGAAAGTTGCTGGTGTTGTTACTTGGATTGTTTGCTTATCCCTTGAGATTCAAATGATGATAACTCAGCCACCTAAAGGTATTTATATTAGAATAGTTTATTGTTTTTTGTCCCTGTTGATACTAAATATAAATGAAATATATATTGAACCCATTTTGTAAATTAGGTAGCAATAATTACGTATCATGGCGTCTAAGTTGCCTTCCTGACATAGATATTCATTTCTATAGGAGTAATGATAGTCACACATAAGTCAAAGCTAATATGATGAGGTTGTCTCAGAAAGGTGTTATAGCTATGAGTTGAATAAGAGACAATAACACTTTTCAGAATGCTAGAAAAAAATAGAAAGTGGAGCAGACTGACAACATTCAAAGCTAAATTTATAGGTATAAGGAGATGATTTACAAATATCTCATAACCATTAGTAATTTCTAAGGTTATTTACTTCCCCTAGGGATGTTTAATAAATAGTGGAGAATAGTGAAAATCTGACAACCATAATTGGAGCTATAAACAAACCTAACTGAATCTCTATTCCAACTCAAACAAGGAAATCTGGTGAATGAACCCTTGAAAAAGAATTAGAGTTGGATTTGTTCTATAATTGAGTTCATAATTTGTTCTCTGGCTGGACGGTGCATGTTTGGGAAAGGAAGATTCAAACAAAAACTCTTGCAGAATCAAGCTTCTAGTGTCAGAGTGCTACATCTACAAAATTTGTACCTACACACAGATGGCTGTCAAAATGATTAAAGCATTGTAGGAAAACACAAGACAAGATAGGATAATGAAAAAAAATCAAACTTCATCCAAACAACAGAGCCAAAATATGCCTATTAAATCTTCGTTTGGAGGTCCTAGTCACTCTCACACATGTACAATGCAACCCATGATTTTTGTGGCTGCAATTTGGTCTTGAACTCCTTGATGTCAAACTGGACACAGATCAAACAACCTATCTTTCTGCAAGTCTCAGGAGTTGAACCCTCTTTCTAAAAATATTAGAATTAGATTATAAAATTATCTCATGTCCTTTAGTTCTCCATCTTGAAGATGAATCATCCTTCCCCATCGATTCCCCTTCTTCATCACATAGGTGATTTTCCTCTTAGTTGTTTATGATTTTCCAACTCCTAGTTCTACAACCTTGCATTGGAATTCCATAGCCAAGAAAAGAAACAATTCCACCCAATTTTTAGCACAAGCTTCCAACACCCACACCTTGCTTCCACAATAAGAATTCTTGTTTCCACGTATTTTAGCAGGATTCCACAACACACTAAATTGTATTGAGCTATAGACTTTGGTATTTATGACATTTAGTCTTCTGCAACAACATAACCACTAAATTCCTTATTTCGACATGCCAAACAAAATAACTTAGACATTTAAACCATCGGGAAAATAAATCTTCTTGGGTGATGCCATTTGCTCAAATTCAAGGATGCCCCTGCATCAATGGATCATGCTTTTTATGGATTGGTGTCACTAGTGGATGCTTATCTTTTCTACATATGTTTTTAGATTGAAATATTATGTTCAAATTTTGGAAATCATCTTGCTAGGTATGCTTTGAAATTTGATTATTTTGTTGGATTATTTTCTAATATAAAACATAATTTTTATGTTTCAAGTTCTACTTTCAAATGAAATGCTTGATGTTTGTCAGTTATTTTATGTGCTGCTAACTTCCATATGAATGAATCTACAAAATGAGAGAGATCACCTTATCTAGATGATTGTGTGTAAAGAGAGTTAGGCACATGAGTTTGGCTGGAATTTGGTTGTAGGATTCATCAGAATGTATTCATTGAATACATATTTAATATATGTTTAATAAAGAGGGTGAAGATAATCACACTCTTATGTAATTATTGATAGAGGAGATTGAGAGTCAATATCTCATATTTGATGGTGATTTGTATTGGAAGGTGAAGGAAAATCAACAGGGACAAGATTTAGTATATGTGTTTTTTATTCACACTGCACATGCAGTTCTGATTGATGTATTTCACAGGGTATTTGTTTGGAAAAGCACAAGATTTAATCATATGCATGTATCCATGAAGGTGTTTTTGTTGTAGAGGAGACAAGTGTTAGTGTGTAGGAATATTAACCCCCTACCATTTGGAAACATTGTTTGGCATACTTTTTTTTTTACTAAATACCTTCTGCTCATTGACCTTTCTATAAGAGAGTCATTTCTTAGTATAGAATTCATGTATTTTGTAACCACCAATGTGTTGATTATTTATTAATGTTATCTATAATGAATGTTATTTATAACTTGGTTTTGTAATTGTTATGTAGTTACATATATTATCAGTTGCTGAGACATGAAGTTGAGGTTCTGACTGTTCGTAATACCTTTACCTCGTCAATGTCACGACCCAAGCTTTTTATAAGTAAATGCAGGTCAGGGTAAATTTCTGATTATTTTATATATATTGGAGTGCCTTTAATAACTTTTTGTTTTTCCATTTGAAGTTTTTCTAGTTTTTATTGTAATTCCCTTTTTAAAAATTGTGTTTGCCTTAATGAATTGTATTAAGTCATATATATAGTTATATTATGATATTATTGCAATGAATTGTTTGGAATATTTAGGCTTTGTTGTTATTTTCCATATCTAAACAAATATCTTTATTATATACCCGACAAAAAAAAATGTATTTTCTAATTATATTGAGAAAGGCAAAAAGATACATATGACACTCTGCAATTGCGACAAAATATAGAAAATTTGTACATACTAATTGAAATATAAGCTTAGCCATATAATGACTAAATGGATTTACTGTTAATGTGAGAAAATATTGGTTGTTGTGTTTTTTCAACTATCTGAAATATAGTTTGTAGGAAGGAGCATAGATTATTCATGCTTTTCCAGCTTAGTAAAAAAGGGTCAGGGAATGATACTCTTATAGGTAATGGTTTTCCAAGCCATGATGATCCTTATACTTACTTATTTTCTATTTGAATAGAAGTGTTTTGCAGACTAAGGATTAGGGAGGATTGGAGGACCCCATCATCTCTGCGAGTCCTTTTTTTTTTCCATTTTACTTACATTTCCCTTATACTCTCTGATCATTATCTATCCATTGGATGGTGAAGATTAGATATTTTAAATCCATGTTAGTGTGTATAGTTTGCATAAGATTTGAAACTCGTGAAACAATAGCCTCCAAAAATCAGGTCATTTCTGATTTGAGCTTAATTTGAGACCTCGTATCTATCTACCATCTAGCTGACTATGAAATTTGAGTGATCGTAGACCATGAAGTTTTGAATGTAGTCATCGTGACCACTTAGAAGAAGAGTAATAACCTTTCATGGTAAATTCATTTCATACTTTTCCACTAGACTTGCTAATGTTTGCTTTTGAAAAAGGTTTGAGATGTAGTTTTAATATTGTATTTGAAAGTGGATTTATTCAACTCAAATGGTTTTCTTTAAGTTGAATTCATTCAACACATTTTTCAAAGGGTGTTAGATCAATGGAAGAGCACCTGCCTTACAAGCAGGAGGTCAGTGGTTTGATTCCATAGTGCTCTCACATGAATTAAGCACCGAAGAAATAAGATGATTCACATTCTATATTTTGTTTATAAAGATATTTTTTTATTGTCTTTAGAGAGACAATAAATCGGATTAAAGACATTGTCTCTATAGAGACAATATATCTTTAATTGTAACTATAGTCTCTTGAGGGACAATAATATTTGTGTTCTACAATGTATTTTTAGAGACAATTTTTTAAGGCAATAATTGAAGTCACTCGCTTAAAGACAATATTTAAGATAATTTACAAGTTTCTTTTTGTCTCAAGTTAAGGCAATTTACTCAAAAATTGTCTTAAATGCCCCCTGTATTTAGCAGTGGGTAGTGAGGCAAATGAAATGATCTATTAATAAACCATACTTATATTAAATATTGTCTTTATAGAAACAATTTTTTAAAGCACCCCCTTAAATACAATATTTAAGATAATATATAAGTTTCTTGTTGTGTCAACTTAAAATAATTTACTCAAAAACTATCTTTAAACCCCCTCTACATAGTAGTGCTCTATCTTCAATGTTGGAAGCTCCCCACAAGTTTATGTCCGGCATTTAAACTAGTAGATGAAGTTATATAGCTTCTTGACATTGCTCCATAATAAGTTATAGAAATGAGTATGTTGCACACACGCAGTCTGGATTCACCAAATAGATGAATCGACGATGAATTATGAAAGAATGTTTGCTTCAATTAAGTTAGGCGTAGGGAATGTTGAGGAGAGAATCATGTCGTTCAACATTTATATCCATCGTGCTCGGAATACCGAGCAAGTGAATTGACAAGCTCATGTTGTGGAAGCTCGAGAGAGAGTCCGGTAAGACAAAAGAAAGGACACGAAAGGCTTAACTTTGATCATATCTGGAAAAATAATATCGTTGAGAAAGGACAAGGAAGGCTCAACATGGATCATAACTGAAGTGTCCACTAAAAATATTGTTAAAAAAGTCTCTCCCTATGTTATTATTTGCAGAGCCACTGAAATCAAATTTGGAAACCTACCTGTTGTTTGATTCTTGTTCAAAAATAAAAGAAAAACTAAACAATGATGAGTCATTATCATTTAGAAAATTGCATGTGGAACACTATGGATGGATGCAGCATAACCACTAAAACATCATTGAGAAGTCGTTAAACAGGACACATAATTGATTGTTGAAACTTTTGGTGACCAAGAAATTGCTTCACGCATTAGCATGCAGAGACTATGTCAGCAACCCAGTGCATGGATGGTTTCAAGTTTTCCTTTTTTTTAACGAGACGATCATTGTGGATGGTTTGAAAATTCGAGTATATTTGCCGAGACAACATACCCATTCGTGCTTCAATAAGTTGTTTTGATTATTTTAAACAACAATCCCTTATTATTTATGGAAACTATGTCTATTTTCCACCGAGTCTATTAAATTATAGAGATTATGCTTAAAATTTCTCTGCGACTTGGAGATCATTTTCCCTGTAGCTATTTGCTCATGAGAAATTTAGAAATGTTGCGTTGCTGCACGACTATGGTACAAGAGTTATCGACATCCATGCAAGTAATAAAATATGTTTTCTGGAAGGAGTTGAACGTGCTCCGACTGTGCTACATATCCATTATGTTAAGAAATTTTGGCTTGATAATATAATATAAAACTTAATATAAACTCTATTTTGATTGCAAGTCAACTATAATGAACATCCATTATGTTAAATTTTTGGCTTGATAATATAATATAAAACTTAATATAAACTCTATTTTGATTGCAAGTCAACTATAATGAACATCCATTATGTTAAATTTCTTTAGTTTGAACCTAGATTTGGCCCTTCATGACATACCATCTAGGTGGACAAACTATTGTGAAAATGATGATTTAACCCTTGATTTAACCCTAGATAACCAAGATCATATTGGACATTTAGACCTTTTAAAAAAAAACAGTGTAATCTAAATTTATTTTTTTAAATCATATATACATATAACTATAAATTAAATTTTTAAACTTAATCTTTGGACTTAAAGACTATAAAATGGATTTCTAAACTTAAATATTCGATTCGATGATATGTATTATTAAGTTTAAAAGTTGAAAATGAAAGTTGAGTGTATTTTATATTTTCTTATGATTATTATTAATAAGAAGTTTTTATGACAAAGACATTTTTAAAGGAAAAATAATTTTTGTTTTAAAAGGTATTGTTTATTATGGTTATTTTACATTAAAATTTAATATCAATTAATTGTTTTAAATAAAAAATTTAAGATAGAAATATTTGAGACAAAAACAATTTAAGACAAAATTTTATATTTAAGACAAAAATATTTTAAGACAAAACTTTATATTTAAAAAAAAACAAGTTTGAGACAAAAATATTTGATGACAAAACTTTTATATTAAAAAAAAAAATAGTGTAAGACAAAAATATTTTAAGACAAAATTTTAAATTTAAGACAATAACCACTTAAGACAATGACAATTAAGACGAAACCTATTTAAGATGATTAACAATTAAAAAAAACCATATCGATTTAAGACAATATTATCTAACAATTGTAGAATTGACTCTGATAGTGTGCCCAAAGTTCGCTAGCTTGTAGGCTATTATTGCTTCGCTCATACTCTGAGGGTGTTATTTCACTTACCATTCATGTTACCTTCTATAAAGACAACAAATTTTGGGCCATTCATTTTGTGGGGGTAGCTGACTCTGAAGAACACAACACCTTTCCCTGGTAAGATTTCCCAAACTTCAATTCCTCTTATGTCCCTTCAGTCTCTGCTGATACGATTAGAGACAACTTGTTTGTCATTGGATTCTACACTATTATACATAGGGGGATTTTAAGATAATATTTTAAGATAAAAGAAATCATTTGTCTTAAAATTTTCAATACGAGGCATTCGTAAAAAAGGTAAAGGTAAAAGATTAGGAGTTTTCCTTTACGCTATTGATGGGTTCTTTAGGAAGTGAAGCAATGGAGGCCGACAAAAATTGATGGGATTTAGGGCAATGGAGGACAAAACATATGTGTGCTTAGTGAGAGGAAAAATGGAGGCACTTTTGTTGAACGTGGATAGGCAGTAACATAGTTGGAGTACTTTTTGGGGTCTCCATTGATTGTGTAGTAATTTGTGTCTTTTGAATGTTTCATTTACTTTGAATGCTACTTCTAACCACTGGTTGCTACTGTCAACACATTGTTGTGTTGGAACTCCTGACTATCACTGACAACATGGATTAGATTCACCTGAAGGATTGTTGAAAAATGCAGCAAGAAATTCTCAATTTGATTTTGCCTTGATGAAGTTGAGAAAATTTGAGTTTCCACCTCAACAGACAACTTGGATGCAGTTAACTTGTCTGACATGACTTGTGTCACCCAGTTTACTCAGTAAATTCGAGTTGGAGGAGTTAGAGTCTAGTGTGTGTGATTGCTAATTTGTAGCAATCAAAGTCAAATATCTCAAGTTGTTTTCAGTTAAAC
Organism: Pinus taeda; assembly: GCA_000404065.3. Taxonomy (NCBI): domain Eukaryota; kingdom Viridiplantae; phylum Streptophyta; class Pinopsida; order Pinales; family Pinaceae; genus Pinus; species Pinus taeda. The sequence goes on from APFE030577668.1 coordinate 143,263, forward strand.
TAGTTCCAACTGTTGGAGGAACTAGTGGAAGGTAAGTTTTGCAATGGGACTTCAGTAAAACTCAGTGATCATTCAGTTAACTTATAAATCAACCCAAAATAACTAGAGCATCCAGAGAATTCAAGTTCCCCAGTTATGGTGGAGATCCCAAGGTAGTGTAACATCAGTTGTAGACTAGTCTTGAGTGTACAGATATTGCATGTAGTCAGATGATCAACCTTGGGAATTGCGTAATCCATTTTGGAAAAATTCCTAAATAATAGGGAATAATTTTTCAAGGAATTGCACAAGGAAATAGGGGCTCAAGAAGAGGCATAAATTGACTAAGTGTGAGTTAGAGCTTCTTAGTGAGAAAAGAGATAGTTTATTCACTTGCAAGTTGTGCTCAATTGATCAAAGCAATTGTAATACACCTCTATTCATCAGATTAATGCAAGCAAACACTGGGTTTTTTATTATATTCCTTTCTCCAAGAGAAATATTGTGTGCATGTGTGTTATTTCTTATTGCATGTTTGAATATTTTGTTCTAAACTGAGAATTAAATTTCGTAGAGTAGTAGAGTAGGTTTGTGTCTTGTGATTTTGATTAAAAATTCATGAGCAGATGCAAAAATACACCATAATTTTTACAAGGATGGTGGAGGAAAATTACAGAATATCTGTTGGCAGGAAATATGCCTATTTCAAAATCTCTACAAAAAATTCTGTGAGAAGCAGACATTGAGGAAAAAAGATTGGATTGTGGAAGCATTAGTCACAAAATTCACAAGGTCGATAATTTTGGCTGCATGTGTGGAAGTAGATAGATTAAATTTAGCCTTCACTGGTGTTGTTGGGTGAAATATGTCTAAGCATAAATATTTGAGCTAGATTCAATTTTTATCCTATTTCTAGATGATATCATGGATCTCTACTGATTTTTTTGTTTCAAGGTACACTAATAACAATTTGTTTTACACTCTAGTTGTTGGTCTACTATGTGGTCTATTTGAGACATAATAATTGGTTGTTTATGTGGTATTTATTCTGAACGTTTTCTCTTGTGGATCTTCCTACTTCTTCTCTGGTTTGGGATTGGTCGATCATGGGAATTTTTATGATCTTAGCTGCTACCTATTGGTCTTCTCTGTGGTCTACCTTAGACGGACTAGTTGGTTCTTTTACATGGTATTTCTTCTAAATCTTTGCTCCTGTGGATCTTCCTACTCCTCTTTGGTTTGGGATTGGTCGATCGGGGGATTTCTGAGGATCTATACTGCTACGTAAGTGCATTCATTTTGGTTGGTGGAGTTGGTAACATACTTGAATTTTGAATTCTATCAAGGAGTCTCTTGGGGTCATTAATTGGTTTAGGGTCATATTTATTTTCCAAGTTGGCCATTAATTAAATGAGGGACAATCTATTAATGGTTTGGGTCGTCATTGAAGATATTTGTCGATTGTGTGCTTGATGACATTTTCTGAAGGACATTGGTTGGCGGTGGTTGGTCAGCCTATTGTATTTGAAGAGGTGTCCTAATGGATTGAGTTGGTGGTGATCTACATCAAGTGGGGCCTATAATTGATAAGTGACATTAATTTACCTTTTCTACATATTTTATCAAGGTTTTTTTAGACACTACTACATAAGGTACTTTTTGGTAATGCTCTCTACTTTGGTGCACATATAGGCAGGATCATAGTGTTTCGACGGTGTTAGTTGTACAACTAGACTTTACGTCTATCGGTATGATGTCACTTGATATTAAAGGTAACTAGGGTGATGATGTGCCATTACTCATTGCGCTGGTACATGAGACTATTGAGGTGGAAAGTCATGGCTACCCCAAGTTGGGAGTCCAGCCCTC
>APFE030577669.1:0-20968 GCA_000404065.3 Pinus taeda
GCTCCGCGCTTCCGCGCTCCGCGCTTCCGCGCTCCGCGCTTCCGCGCTGCGCTTCCGCTTCGCTCCCGCTTCGTGCAACATTGGTCTCTACCCACTCAGCCAGTCTTGCTACTCCTCGTCAAGGATCCTGTAGCAAGGTCTAATCCAAGACGCTGGGTACCTCAAGGATCCTACCCCTCATCGCATGTAGTCTGCCTGACTACAACTCGATGTCTCCCCACTTCTGCTCAAGTGGCGTATATGCACTCATGGCACAGTCATCGTCTGTCAAAACTTCCTTCTCTGCTTGTGCTAGTGCTACCTTAGTCTCGGAAGACTCTCCTGTACTCTTCTTCCTTGGGCACTGGGTCGCATAATGACCCATCTCCCCACAGTGGAAGCACTTGATTTTGGAGAGATCTTAGGGCCATATCCTCCTCCTGCTTGACCTTGATCCCTTTGCTGCTGCTACCTATCTTCGACTGTCGTTTAATTTCTTTCTGGCAAAGAGCTGCGCACATCTCGTCCCAAGGTGGGAGAGTCCCTCTGCCCAGGATACTCTGGACAAACACTTCCCAATCTTCTGAGATAGCATTCAGAGTTGTCCTCACCATAAGCTCCTGATCCGGTGTTGCTCCTATAGCAGTCAACTGGTTTCGGATCTCATTCAGTCCTCCGAGGAAGGTGTCAATCGATTGACCCTTCTTCATCTGATACGACCTCATCTGATTCTCGAGCAGCATTCTTCTCTGCACAGACGTATGCTGATACAGGTTCTTGAGAGCCTCCCACACCTCAAATGCCATTTCCTTCTCGGCTATATGTGGTACCACATGATCCTTGACCCTGTCAAGGATAATGCACTTGGCCCTCGCCATCGCCTCTTCGTACTTGTCGTTATCATTAGGGTCGACTGGGATAGCTATAACCTTCAAGGCGAAGTTCTTGACACAATTCCTGTCAAGCATTGATAAGATTCTGGCCTTCCAGACTGCGAAGTTCGATGCTCCGTCCAGTCTATCCTGGTCTCTTACCCCGTGTAGTGCCATGACAGTCCTCTACTTCCCTCCTGGAAGTTCTCTGTTCGACTCCTTTGAGTCTCTACTTCCCATCTGGAAGTTCTCTTTTGGCTCCCTTTGAGTCCTTATTTCCCTCCTGGAAATCCTTCTGCCGCTTGTCGAGATGTCCCCTACTTTGATCGTCTTGTGCAACTACACTGCTGATCTAGGTTCCTCGGCTAGAAACCCTCGGTAATGACTCCTCTGGCCCTGCTCTATCAGGTATTGTTCTGAATACAGTACCTCACCAGCTCCACTCTGCAATATTTCTGCAGCCTTCTAAACTCCAGCAACTGTTTCTCTGTGACTTGCGTCAGCCCCTCTTTGCCTCACGTTGGCTCTGCGTCAACCCTCTGGCCCTCTGCATCAGCAATGCTGGCCTTTCTGAGGCTCTGCACAGCTCTCGGCTTCTTCTGCGTGGCTCTGGTTGGCTCTGCATCACACTTCTTGGCTTGTGCGCTGCTAGAAACAACTTTTGTCACCTCGGGACAGCTGTTTTCTGCTGCTATTGCTCCACTCGGCTGATGTCTCTTAGTCTTCCTGTGATCTGCAATCACGCTCTGATACCATGTTGAAGTTTCTAAGTTTACTTAATTTAGAAACCCTTCATGCACTTTTCTTGATTTATTTCTAGCTACTTGTTAATTTTTCTTTAACAAGTTATTTACAAGGTAAATATTGAAAATAAACACCAGTGCATGCTCAACCTATTACAGATCAGCAACTAAAAGAAACAAGAACAAACGCACCACATGACACCATTGTTTTTGGACCAATGTCCCCAGAAAAACATAATGCGGGAAAACCGGTGCAACGATCTGAGGGTTTTCTTATTAAGCAATATCAGAGTACAATCTGGGTGTCGTAACTGGCCTACCCAACAGAGAATTTCCTTAGTAGCTATACCTCACAATTTGAGAGAAATTTCTTGGCTGAAACCCCGAAAAACCCTTCCGGTAGCTCCTCAGCAGAAAACTGCTCCTGCAACCCCAGCGTCGACCCAATCTGGACTCCGTCAGCCCCTCTCTGTCTGACACTAGCCCTTCGTCAGCCTTTCTTGGCCTACGTTAGCCCCGGGAGGCTCTGCGTCAACTCTAGGAGTCTCTGCGTCAGCTACGCTGGCCCCTCTGGTGCTTTGCACAGAGCTTGGCTACCTCCACGTGAGCCCTTGCAGGCTTTGTGTCACCCTCCTTGGCTGCTGCGCTACTCTTCTGACACAATCTCTGCCTTCTCTATTCCTCTGTACTCAATGCCCCTCAGTTGCTCTCCCGATCCTTGATTCTATCTCTCTTCGCAAACCCCACTCTAAAGAATAGAATGACTGATCATCTGGTGTGTTCTCCAAGTGACCCTCAAGCCTCCTCTTCTACTTTTCCTGTTGATATCTCAACGGCCGAGATTAAGTCCCTAATCAACGAGTAAGATTATATCTGGCTTGATCCATGTCTTTTGGACCACTCTAACACAGATTTATATTAATACACATTAATATTTTATTTTCGCTAAGTTTAGACTTAGGGTCTCCATTAAAAATATTAATTATTTTAATATCTCTTGATTTGTTTAGAATCTGCCCAACCCCTTTCTGGGTATTGGAGATCTCATGTGCCCCAACCTCTCCACCAAATTTCGTGGCTAGAGCACATTCGATGCTACCCCAAATCAACACATAGACAACCCATTAAGCACGATATGCTCACCAGTCAGTTGTAGGCAACTACTGTCTAGAAACTCTGTCATAGATCTGGAGGGCTCTGTACCTATCGGCTCCTCAACAACAGTGGAGCTGTCTTCCAGCACCTCACCAACTTGTGGTGCATTGTTATCACCTGAGAACTCGGCAACCTCGAATACCTCATCAATGGATGACACCTCATTAATGGGTCTATGCTCAACTATCTCTTTGCCAACCATGGCCCCCTCAACTACTCCTTCATCTTTTTTCTTAATACTTCTCATTATCCCTGCAAAATCCCACTGAATCTCCATTGGTTTGCGCATACCCCTTAGTTCACAGAATTCCGAAAAAGAGAGGGACGCCTGAATGCCATGACCCAATGATTGGTATGCCCTCCAGTTTTCCCCCAATAACTCCACATCAGTTGCAATAATGTCTAGATTCTCAACTGAGGAATGAATCAATTTCTTCCTCACATCAATCATCAATTGTTGTGTCCTCACCACCTCATTCCAGGTGACCACCATGTTGTTTGATTCTAATCTTTCCCACAAGATGAGCCAAGATTATGGCTCTGATACCACTGTAATGATCCTTAATAGGAATACAAGTGATAACAAGCAAATAATACATGCAGTAAATTACAAAAACGAAATATTCAGCAGACACCCATATAAAAGCTGCAAATGGAGAACTTCTGAGCCATTTTATTATATTTTTGCAAGTCAAATACAATAGATGATGGAATGGTGCACCTGCACTTGCTTGAAAGGACAAGAAGGACCAAACCCAGGTAGGAAAATGGCTGAGCTGAAGGCTTCCCAACTGCTGCACCAATCTGCACTGTGTTGCCTAGAAACCTCTACTTTGCTGAAGTTCGAATGGCTACAAGGTGCACTGAAACTGCCCAGAAATTTATATGCTTTTAACTCGGACTCCTTGGCCAAAACCCACAAAGACCCAGAAATGGTTTGACCTGATTTGGACCTCCCAAAATTGACCGCTAAAGGCACTATTCAATCCCCAAAATTCTACACTCTCTGCTGCAAAGATACGGCTTAAAACCCCACCTTTGGTGCTCAGAAAATATGAAACTTTATATTTGGGATCCTTGTCAAAAACCCAGAAAGGATTTTGTCTGGTTTAGACTTTTGATTTTCGACCCCCTTGGAGCCTCACCTCAGCTATAGCTACCAATTTCGACTTGCTAGAAATTGCCTGTATATCCACTTGAAAACTTCTCCAAAATGTTGAGTTCACCCGTGCTATCCAATCCCTAAATCCCTGGATGATCTCTTGGCCCAACTCAATTGCTCCCAAGTACCACAAAACTCTGTTGTGTGGCCTCTGTGTTGTCCCCCAGCCCAGCAGTTCGAATTGCTGGAATGCTAACTCAGATGGTTGAATGTTGGTCGAATGTTGCTACCTCAGCTCCCCAACTCCCGAACAAGCAATTAGATCTTTGCTTGCCTCAATGTCCCTCTGTGTGTTTCCTGGCTGCCTAGAAATACGCACTCCTTGCTCTGTGCTGGTTAGTGGTGCTATGTCAGTGCCCCGGAACTCTTGAAATCCTTGTATAACTGTCTCTCTAGGGCGGGCACGGATGGTCCCTCGAAGTGGAGGTTGAATCTCCCGCTTGAGAGATTTGTGACTAAACAGTCGGTTGACTCAACTAAACAGCAGAGTGAACAGTCAAGTGATTTTGTTTGCAAGATGTATGAATGAATCCAAAATGAGAGTTGCTCCCTCCTTATAACCCCTTGGGCCTCCCTAGCCTCATGTGGGCCCCTCCATCCACCTATTCGACTTTCCCTCCAAGCTATTCAAATGGCCCAATTCGAACTCCCATGTGGGTGGCCCCCACATTCCACTAGCAACCAAACAAAATTCAATTGCCTCCCAAGTCCCTAGGTAAAAAATGATGGGTTATTTTCCTTAGCCAAAATTGTGCAAAATTGTGTAGCAACACCCTATTACAAATGTATTTGAGAAGGGACATGACAGAAACCCCGTCCAACCTGTCCTGATCCCTCAGTCTGTTCATTTCCATCTCCACTCTTCTCCTGGACTCCCTTTGAGTCTCGACTTCCCTTCTTGAAGTTCTCTCCTAGAGTCCCTCTGAGTCTCGATTTCCCTCCTGGAAATCCTCCTGCCAACTGTCAAACTGCTCCTCTTCGATCCTTTATGCACCTGCAACACGTATCTGGATTTCTTGGCTAGAAATCCCTCAAAGCAGTGACTCCCTCTACCTTGGTTCTATCCCGTTAGGTAACTGTTCTGCTTCAACAACAACAACACCCCTCTAGCTTCCCAATCCACAATGCCCATAGCTTCCTAGGCCCCAACAGTTGAAGAAATTGACCCTCTTAGCTCTGTGTAATCCCGACAAGGTTGAAACGCTCCTTTGGCCAACTACGTAGGATGACGTGGCTCTTCGTGGGCCTCTTCTACCTCTGCGCTAGCCCTTTCTCTGGCTTGAAATGATGATGCGACCCTCTGTGTCACTCCTTTGTTGCCTTTTGCTTAGGAACAACTCTATCTCTTGGGACAATTGTTTTTGTTGCAAATTTTCTAATTTAGCTGGTGCCTTTAGCGCTCCCGTGATCTGCAATGCTCTGATACCATGTTGAAATTTCTAAGTTTAACCTGTCAGAAATTCTTTCTGCATTATCTGGTTTATTTCACCTACTTGTTTATTTCTTAACAAGTTATTTAACCATATAAATACTGAAAATAAACACAAATGCAGTCTCAACCATCTACAGATCATCAACTAAAAATAACAGACAAACACACAAGGGACATCGTTATTTTTGGACAATCGTCCCCAGAAAAACCCAACTTGGGAAAATCAATGCAGTAGTTCTAAGGGTTTTATTATTAAGCATCTTTCTTGAGTACAAGTAGGGTGCCAAACTAGCTCACCCAATAGAGAACTCTATCTGGCAGTAATACCTTTCTTTGGAAGCAAATATTCAGCAAGTCCGCTCCATGAAAATCTCTTTGACGCTTCTCTGAAACTCTGCGTTAGCCCTCCTGGCCTCTACGTCACTCAGAAACCCCCTGCGTCAGCCTTCTGCTGCTATGCGTTGGCGCTCTGGCCTTTTGCGTCACCCATGCAGGCCTTACTAGCCTCTGCACAATCACTCTAACCCTCTGCATGGCTCCTGCTGGCACTGCGTAGCCTCCTCAATCTCTGTGTTGGTCCTTCAGCAATATCTTTGCCTCTCTGCTATGCACTCACTGCCCCTCATTGAAACTCGGATCACTTGTTCGAATTTTCTCAGCAAACCCCGCTCCATAAAATCAAACTAACTGATCAATCTTGGTGTATTTCCAACTGACCCTCAAGCTTCCTCTTATACTTTTTTTGTTGAGTCTTCAACGACTGATATTAAATATCTAATCAATGGCTAATATTAGATTTGGCTTGATCCATGTCATTTAGAACATTCTCACCCAATTTTATATTAATACCCATTAATATTTCAATTTTCCTAAGTTTAGACTTAGGAACTCCATTAAAAATATTAATTATTTTAATATCTCTCTAACCGAGTGGAATTTCCCCAAACCATTTCTGGGTCTTGGAGATCTCATATGCTTTAGCCTCTCCACCAATTTTCATCGCTAGAGCACATCTGATGCTACCCCAAATCAACACTTGCTACGAGAGCCCAAGATTCAGCAGTAACGAGATGAACTTAGTGTCAGACGATGCAGTGGATTGTTTGCAGGACAGATGTAGTAGATGGGGACCAAAGATTGATTAGCGCAGAGCAGGGTTGGCCACAATGCAGGAGTTAGCAGCAACGCAGAAGATTCAGAGGGTCAAAATCAGCAGCACTCAGATTCCAACATTCATTGTATTATGCTAAACACAGTTAAGTTCAACTAATTTTGGATGTTTTTCAGTTGCTTCTTTCAGCAACTGAGTTGTAGTACGGATGCAGTGTTTAGCAGTGGCAGTGCTAGTAGCATAACAGATGCAGCATTTGAGAGGGAGTTGTAGTACAAATGTAGCAATGGCAATGGCAGTGTCATGGGAAGTAGTACAGTAGCAGTACAACACAATGTTGGTGGCAGCAATAGTGCAGAAAGGAGGTGCTTCGAAATAGAGTAGCATGCAGGTGGACTTTGTCGCTATAGCACTTTCCTTGCTAAGAGTGAGTGTTAGTTTTTGATAGCATCGAAAGTGCTCTAGCCTTGAAAATTGTTAGAGAGGCCAACCCACATAATTTCTAAAGAACCCAAAAACTGTTGGGTGAAATTCCACCCGGATTGTATTTTATTAAAATAATTAATATTTTTAATGGAGTTCCTAAGTCTAAACTTAGGGAAATTAAAATATTAATAGATATTAATCAAAATATGGGTGAGAATGATTTAGAAGGAAGATCAAGTCATGTTTTAGTCTTAGCTATTGATTAGAGACTTAATCTCGGTCGTTGAAGACTCAACAGAAAAAAAGTATAAAATGGAGGCTTGGGGTTCATTTGGAAACACACACATAGATTGGGAAAATCGATTTTCTGAGGTGAGAAGTTCTTAGGAGGAAAATCGATTAGGGAGATCTTGCAGCAAACGGGCAGTGAGAATCTGGGAGAAGGACTTTAAGGAGAATATTGACAGAGAGGCGGAGAGAGCTTGCAGAGAGGAAGCGTAGTAGCCAAGAGAGTTGACGTTGGGTCAGTCTAGGCCCACGCAGCCCTGATGCAGAGCCAAAAGGGTCAACGCATAGCATAAAAGTTGCTTGTCACGCAGAAGTCGGAACTGTCGAGAACATCTAGAACTACCGGAACAGTTGAGATAGTTGACACAGAGAGCAGAAGAGGTGACACAGGGCTGATGCAGAGCCTGAAAGGTTGATGCAGGGTCTACGCAGGGCCAGTGCAGAAGTAGCCGGGGTTACCCAATCTTGTGCCGGATCAGCCGAAATTCTGCCCGGTGAAGTGAGGTAAAACTCACTCAGATTTTCCACTAGTATTTTTCTCTGTAAATGATTGCTAGATGAGCATCCTAAATTTGTGTTCAGATATTTCTCCTACATAATTATAAACCCTCAGAGTTGTTGCACCGGTTTTCCCGCATTGGGTTTTTCCAGGGACTATTGTGTCCAAAAATAAGTATGTCCTATGTATCTTGTTCTTTGCTCTGTTTTTTGTTTTATGAGATCAAATATTTAATTAGTGTAGGCTACAAAGGTAATTTACTTTAGTATTCAAAAGAATAATTTGATGAATGTAATTTAAAAATCAAGTAGGTGAAATAGATTCAGATTTGTTGCAGTAGGGGTTCCTTCAGTGTAGGAATTTTCACACAAGTGCCATGGTCAAAGGGACTAGCTATGATGGGCTCCTCATCCTGAGCGTATATATGTGGGGAGGGAACCATTGTGGATGCATGAGATACAAACACGACCTTTGTTTTCCCACCCATCTTGTGCGCCTTTTACTTTTTCTTGATTTTTCTTTGTATTATTGCTCATAGCTCAAAGGGTTAGAGCTTTCTTTGTATGGTGTATGTCTGTTATTACTCCTTTAATGGAAAAGCAACTTATTTCCCACTAAGAGTTGGGACATGCAAGGGTTTCTTCTCATAATATGAAGAGCAACATGTGCTTAGGAACCAAGTGATGGGTATGATGAGTGAGGTAGAGCTTATGCTAGGCTTTTGCCCATGTGTTAATGTGTATATCTTGGAAAGCTTTTGCATTTTCATCTTCTTTTGTTTTTCTTGCGGCTATCATATGTTTTTTCTTGTTCTTTTAGTTGCATCAACCTCTTAGGGCCAAGTTCCGGGTCTTACCTAGGTATGAGGATGTATGGTGCCAAATCCCAGAGAACCAATGATCAGTCGAACCCGAATGGAGTTAAAATATGGAGTTTGTAATGTAAGATGAAAATTGGTAAGTATGGAATAGGGAGAGATGAGGCTACACTATCTCAATCGGGGCTTCCCAAGTAGTGCCCCTCCTATACCCATTGAGCCATTAGGGGAGGTCTCACTAGACTAGGATGAAAACTTAACCCCCCATTTAAGCTGAGGGAACAAGATGACGTTCAAAACTCCTCTTCCTTCCAAGTTAACCCATAATCCATATCAAATGCCAAAAATACAAACAAGCGCAAGCACCCAAATGCAAAATTAATGAAGTACCTGTATATCGGAAGCCCACCTTCCAACATGTGCTCTTGCCAAATGGATGGGGAAACATATGACTGATGCAGGTGGCAGAGATATGAATGGCACATTGGCATCGGCTACTAGTGGCTGTCAAGGGCTGCTGGCTGCTGGCTGGAAGAGATTATGGGAGAAAAATTTCTCCTATGGGGTCACTCACTTTTGGTGGGCAAGAAGCTGCACTTTCAAACGGTCAAAAGAAAATTAGTGATGGTGCCACTCCCAGACGCAAATTGTTGCTGCTTCCGGAATTGCACATGCCCTTCTGGTGACTTTGCTGAAAATAGAATTAGAGCTTAGGCCACTCTCTATATGTAGGTGACTGCCTCCATGGGCTTTCTTTATTTATACTATGTCTGCAGCTTTGTTTGCTTAAATGCAGGATTTAAGGATAAATTACAGGTTTCTGGTCTTATAAGGGTGGAGGCCAGAGCAAGACCGAGAAACATAGCTGTTAAACCTCCTAACCTTGCTTCTGGACTCAAAATAAGGCTACTTTCCTTTCCTGGAAAAAAAATGGTAAGAGGAAACCCAGAAGGGATTCAGTTTTAGTTGGCATTGCAAGAAGTGAATCAAGTGGCTGCTGATAAATTCAAAACAATCCTAGTCAAGGTTGAAATAAATGACTGGGAACATACAAAAATTGAGTGACACTCTGTCAATAGAAAATTAAATTGAAAACTGTTCATACGATGAAACTCTGAACCTGGAGCCATAAGCCTTCTCACAAAGCAGAGTGTTTTGTTTCTATTATGTTATTGGAATAACCAGAAAGAGTTTAAATTTTGTTATTGTTAATATCCTTCAACGTTTGACATTAGCCATTACCATGCTCTTATTTATAGTCAAGTCTAATGCACAGGAGTACATTTGTATATGCAGGGGCATAACTGGGGAAGCGTTAGAATTTTCAGATATAAAGTGCAGCATTCCAATGACAGGCATGGTTGATTCTTTCAATGTTTCAGTTGCTGCTGGCATCTTTATGCACACTGCAGTTCACGACAGGATATCTTGCATGGTGTGCTTTCACCTTTCAATACAAACAAGATTTTTCTGTGTTTCTGCTGTATTTCTTTTTTATTTGTTTGATAAAGTGAAACGATTGAGGCATTCGGGATAAATGGGTATGTGCATATGCATGTATGCATACAGATTTTTAAATCTTGTTTCATATTTGGTTGAGGGAAGAGAGGGAGCTATGATTTCATATTTATGCAATTGTCAATAATATAAATAGATAAACATATCTTATAATGAACTAATTGATTCAAATTAGAAAAAAAAAAGTCTTCATGTACTGCACAAGTAGCCATGTTAAAAATGACAAATAGAAAGAAACAAATTTTAGATCCATAGTTACCATACTTGACTCATACTCCCTGAGGCAGGTGACTGATGGTACATTGGCATGCTTGGCACAATTGTACTAAGCATTTTTGGCATTGTGCAAAAACTCAAAAGAAACATTTTTAATGCAGAAAAAAGCACTTATGACCATAGCAAATATTGACATATGATACTTGGCACACTTAGCAAGTACTCGTGAAGATTCTCAAGTATGGCAAGTATTGACTGACTAATACCTAATCAATATGAATATAGCAAGTATGCAGCATGTACTCATCTAAATGTCATACTTGGCATGCTAGCAAGGTAGCTATGCTTAGAAGAACTTACCTTTTTAAAAATATAAGTACATGTTACTTTCCAAACCATCACTTTATGTGAGAAAGCTGTAAGACCCTAGGGATAAATGAAGAAGGGGTACCCAATGCTAACACAGTGGCTCCTTCACTCTCTTTAAGCTGGATTTCCTTCGGCACAAGGGGGAATCTCTAGAAACAATTGAGTCCAATTTATGATGGTGACTGGTAAAGGGTTTTAGACTTAGTAACAAATTTAGACTTAGCCATAGGGTCTTGTCACTTGTGAGCCCATTATCTTGGAATTACATTTCATCTCACCTAGAGCCTTATTAAAAATTATCCATGGATAATTTTATTAGAAAAACCCTTGAGGGTTATTTAGCCTAAGAACACTTTGGTTACTGTTACTACTCAATCTAGTAGGGGCCCTAAGAGGAGTACCCAACAGACAACTACTAAAACCAAATGGGGAAACAACAGGACAAGGACCCACTGTCACCTCAGTTGATGCCCCTTGCTCTTTACGGACTTTAATAGATGGGAGGAGTCTCGGTATGGAGGAAATCACTTGAATGATAGGATCAATGGCAAGGTATAACGTGACTTCCAAGGCTCATTCAAAGGAGAGGCTCAATTAATGGTTCAAATGCTTAAAAAAAGTTGAAAGGCCCCAAGAAAGACCTATGAAGGATGACCTCAGGCTGAGAAATACTCCATAATTATGAATGCCTAAGATCAAAACTTCTAAGATCCCTCAGTTGTGATTGATGTGTTTATACTAGGGTTCAAAGTGAGGCAAGGATGACTCATTCAATAGAAAGATTCAATTAAAGTGTGAGCTTTGGGAGAAGCTAGGGTGACTTTCCATGAAAAACCCCTTGAGAGAAACACTATAAGAGACCAAGGGTTGAGAGATATATCGTGGTAAAGGCTCATCCAATGATCACCTATAGTTAACAGAAAAGATTTTGAATGATGAACTACAAAGTGCACACCTTCAAGAAATCCCCAAGTCAAAGCAGCTTCAAGGGTTCCCTCTTGGTGTGATAGCTAGGGCATCAATTTATTTGAAATTCCATCGTCGGAATTCGTTCAAAACTAGAAGATGCCTAGAGGAGACATAAATGAAGAAACTTGTCTGGATGGAATCCTAAAATTCCTCCTCCCTAAAATATCGCACCAAGCTCTAGAAAATCTCCTTCTCCTTAGGGGACGAAAAAAGAGGAAGAAAAGAGGTGAAAGAATGATATTTCGTTAACTTAATGTGATCACCAAGGATCTAGGACCAGTGCCTGGCTTTTGGGAAGATTGGAGTCAAACAGATCAAGATTTAGGAACTTTGCTCTTCAAGGAGGCCTAAAGAAGTAGCTCCGCTATCTGTGGATGTGACTTCACAACAACTTTAAACTTTTATACTTCGATACACAATATTTGATGGAGTTTTAAGGTAAAAGGTGCACAACCTACCCCTAGGAAAATTTGTTCTTCTTGCCAAGATGAATAACATATGCAACATGTGAAAATTTCATCTATTGTAGCAATTGGAAATTATTCTTCTAATTGTTAATTTAATTTAACAATTTATTTGCCCATAGAAACAACGAATAATTCTCTACTGCAATTTTCACACATAAACTGTAGAAGAAAAATAGAAATAGAAACTGAGAAAATCTAGCACACACATATAAAAATGACACTGTTATTTTTGGACAAATGTCCCAAGAAAAACCCAACTTGGAAAAATCGGTGCAACAACTGAGGGTTTTATTATTTGCAGCAGTGAGAAATTCTAAGTACAATAATCTGGATGCCGAATCTAGCAATCCTCCATAGAAAAATACTGGCAAAATTCTAGTGAGGAGTTTTCCTCACGCCACAAGTAAATTCGGGCTCTAGATATAGCTCAAAGTGAGTCGTCCAAACTTCCTCTGCGCAGGCCTGCGTCACCCTAGCGCAGTCCCTTCCCATGCACAACCTGAATTAGCTGCTCCTGTAGTCGTGATGTCTGCCACTAGCTGAGAAACTATCTCTCCGCCCTTCTAGAACCCTTTCTGGGCCTCTAAAACTAAAACTCTGCTTCTCTCCAACAAAATCGAATTGCCCTCTAGAGTCTTCTGCGCAATCCTTGCGTCAACCTCACTGTGGTTCTTCTGCCTCTCTGCAAATGCACTTGATGGATTTGGAAGACTTCCTCAAGCCTCACTGTCCCTGCCCCTCACTGTGTTTGCTTCCTCACTAAAGCTTGAACTCTCCGACAACTTACCACTACGACTCTGGAAAATCGAATTCCCCAAGTGTCTCTAGTGTATTCTCCAAGTGCCCATCGACTTCTTCTTATAATCCTTTGTCAGAGCACCAACGACCAAGATTAAAACTTAATCAAGGGCTAGGATAATCAAGGGCTAGGATCATCTTGAAGTCAATCCGTGTGAGTTTCTAGACTATTCTCAACTTGACTTAAGTAATTCTGATTAGACTTAGGAAACATTAAAAAAATAGGTTAATAATCTAATTAAGTCATCTCTAGGTGGAATTTCCAGAAACGATTCTGGGTTTTGGAGATCTCATGCATTCTAGCCTCTCCACCAAATTTCGTGGCTAGAACATATCCAATGCTATAGAAACCAACACTCCCTTTTACCGAGGACTGTGTTCTAGTGTTGCACACCTTGGTACAACACTGTCTCTATATCACCCTCTGTCACGTTGTTGATGTCTAGCCATACTACCCACCAACCACTGCGCAACTCTCATGTTGCATCTGTGCTGCTGCTAACAATGCCATACTACTGCCAACTCTGCATTTGCACTGCAACTTCTTCTCATCTGTTGTTGTTGCTACTGCAACTTAGAAGCATCCAAAATACTGAAACATATGTGTTCAGTATGATGCATCTGTCTCTTGAGTCTTGACTGCTACTAGCTTTTACACTGTCACTGAAGAATCTGCGATGCTGCTAACTTTGCACTGAGCCACTTGCTCTGCTGTCAACACTACACTGTTGTAATGTTCCAAACTAAGGAAAATAGTGCTAAGCAAAGCAAATAATAAAAACAACACCATAAAATTGAAACATTTAGTGCACACCCATAAAAAGCCCAGGAATATCCAACCGTTGAGCCATTTTATTATAATCTGGGAGAAAAGTACAATAATGTGGAAGTGGTGCACCTGGGCTTGCCTCAATGGCAAGCGTGATCAAACCTAGGTGGTAATATGTCAAGCCTAGATGGCACAATAATTGCTGCAATGATGCCCTGCGCTGTCCCTATGAAACTATGATATCTGTTGCAAGGATGTTGCTGGAAACCCCACCTCCTGTGCTCAGAAAATTACGAAAAATTAACCTTGGCCTCTCCACCAAATACCGAGAATAACACACAAAGGAATTGGCCAAATGTTGACCTTGGACTTTTGGCCTAAATTCCCCTTAGCTCCTCTAGCTGCTGGCTGCGTTGGGACCCTTGTTTGACCCCTTAGATCTGCCCAAAAAATTCTATCAAATTATGAGTGTGATCCTTGCCCAAATCTCAGAAAAGGTTTCCGTTGTTTCCAATCTTCAAAAATTGGCCCTTCACAGCTTGGCCCTCCTCCAACTTCAAATTTTGTTGCTGTGACTGATCATGTCAATCTCTGCTCTCCCAACTCCAACAATCCTCCTCAAATGGCCCTCCAAGTGATCTCCTACTTCTCCCGGCTAGCTCTAGCTCTACAATTCGTTCCTCCGACTCCCACGTGAGTCCAGTGATGGCTCTCTGCACAGGCCCAAGTGACTGTAAATCGAACTGCTCCAATGCAGCAACCTCCTACTCCAAAACTCTCTTGGAAAGTTGATCCTCCACTGTAGCTTCAATGCCCAACTGCCCTGGCAGTTGTTGCCTGGATGAACCCACAAGAAACACCTGCGTGTTCCCCTTCCGCGTCCTCCAAAAACATGCATTGGCTAAGACAAATGTTCAATGATATCACTGTGAAACTCCACCGACTCTCCTTAAAGGTAGTACGAATTGCTTTCCTAGGGTGGCACTCGGAGTCCATTGAAGCAAAGGTTGAGATAATCGCTCAGAGACACTCATGTGCTAAACAACATAGTAACTCAGCTAAACAGCTCGAGCAACTAAGTTGAGTTCAATATGTCAAAAGATACCAAATGAGGCTGAGCCTCCCCTATTTATAATTCGTGGGCTGCTTTTCTCATGTGGGCCCCCTCCAACTAGCAATTCGACTTTCCTTCCTTAGCCATTCGAACTTCCCTCTAAGCTGGTGCGTATTTCCTCATGTGGTGGCTCCCACATTATGCCAACAAAACATTGCGGCCCCTTTTTCCTTCCCAAGTCTTTTCCAAAAATCACATGGGTCCCATGGCCTCCAAAATTGTCAGAATTGTAGAATAAATAAACCTCTAACAATTTAATTTCGGAAGGGACATTACAGTCCTCCCCTCCCAAATGTTGCTTGTCTCCAAGCAACTTCAATCTCGGATGCTCATGTATGTGTTCACCCTCCCAGGTCGCATCCTCATCTGGCAAATTCCTCCAATGCACCAAAAATCGATTGTCCTCCAGCGATGCATGAACAAGCGCCTCGTTTGTCTGTTGATCACCCCTATCACCATCAATAATACCAGGGTCCCAAACTTGCCATTGAGTCATCCTAGGTCCTTGCACTATCCTGACATGAAGGAATCCCTCAATACCAGCATCGCAATCCATCCTGTCCCACCTAAAGCTCCCCTCACTATGCTCACTATCATATCCAGTATAAATACCAGAAGTCCTCCACGCCATTGGTGACTCACTAAGGCCTAAAGGAAGACTTGAGTGACCTCCCCTTGTTGCAGTTGGTTGACCCCTAATGGTCGTTGAGTTGTCTAGTACTATGATGTCTAGGTCCCTTGCTAGCCATAGAAGGGTGCCACCATGTTGTCGCTGCACCACTCTGGCTCTGGATAACTACCCATCGCGCGTACATTGTATCCTCCTCTCCTGGAACTCGATGGTGGAATATTTATAGAGGCGAGACACATCCTGCCCCGACATCTCCATGACGCCAAAGTCTACTCATCTAGATCTAACTCTGAACTAGTGCAACCACAAAGAAAGCCTAGCTCGCCCTCTGATGAAGGTCACTATGTAGTCCCATGTGCCAATCCCAGAGTGAACTAGACCACTCTCTACCATGACTTCGACCATTACGAGATAGAGTGATTTATCAATCAACTGAATCCCTGCATCCCCTAGTTGGACCTGTTGCAACATAGCTCTGACAACTACAGGAATCCATCCATGCTTCAATTCTAGTCCCTGCATGTGATCAATATATAGGCTCCATATATCGTGGGATAATCTGATGCATGCTAATCTGCCCTACGCCTGCCACTGTGTAGTACCGATGATCGCTAGAAGCCATGTGTGCCAAAGAGCTACCCCCTAAATGCAACCAAAATATGGGTATCTGATACTTGTAATCGACTCAGGGTCTGTGGATCCCTCCTGTCCCTGCCAATCATCTACCCTGGGTCTATCATTTGCCCTCTCAATAATGTGCCAATATAAGGTTTAGAGCCCAGACGCATACTGGGAAACTACCTCAGTCATACCCGATATCCTCTGCTCATGCTTGGTCCTGACATGCCTTGAGAAAAGAGTGACACATGTCTCCCTCGTGACTAGCTCCCTAGACGTAGGCTCAGTGATGAATGATATGCCACCCTTGCAGATGATCACCTCATCCCCCAACTTGTGGCTGTCAACTGACGCACCAACCCAATGCCACTGCTGAAAAGTCTCCCCCCATACTGTGCTGAGTGTCACTCAAATATCTCGGGTGATATCATCGTCCCCCACTGCTCATGCCCAGAGTGCAAAAAGTCAACAACAAAATCAACTGCGCCCGTGAGGGATGTAGAAGAGGGTCAGGCATGTAAGTCCTCTCGGATACCATCAAGTATCACTCATTTGTGTCCCCGTCGATCTTGGGTGAACTACGCCCAATGGTATGCCCAATGTTTCCGTCCAAGGGTCTCCCTGGAGGCAACACTCCAAGACCTCGTTGTGCAGCACTTTACACCCTTGCATACCACTGATCATCCCAGTACTCCTGGACATGCCACTGTACACTGTGCCTTACCCGTGTACACTTCTAGATACCCTTAGCTACGGCTATGCCATCTTGTACCGTCTTGTGTCCCGCCTATGTCACTGTACCTATCACTCTCCACATGTACTCAATTTGATTTGAGGCACTCCCACTCCACAATGAAATCCAACATACTACGACATACCCCCATGCGTCTCCATGCCCATCTGTAGATCACTTCTCTACACTAGATGCTTCTACCTATCCCTGAATGAGATGGCCCAAAGTTGTGTCCATATGTGTCGGCTCGCATCCAACCCGTATCATCACCTCCACTGTCGCATCACCATGCTCTTCGATGAGGGGACCTCCCCTCCAAGTCCTCCCTAAGGGACCTGTTGTCGTGCAAAGTGTCTATGTCAATTTTAGGTATGTTCTATGCTTAGAGAAATTTATTTCAATTTTCACAGTTAGCTTAATATCTTTTCCAAATTAGCAATCACATCAGCATTAAAGTAAATTGTAGATAGAACATAAACATAAATCGCAGAAGACAAGCCAAGACGAGAGGACACAAGATGTGGCACTAGCTAGGGACAAACCCCAATGTGGGGAACCCTTGATCAATTCTTCTTATATGTTCTTCAATAGTTCAGCAGAGAGAGAGAGAGAAAGTACTTTTACAATAGAAGTCAACACATTGACTTATCTAGATAAGAGCATAGATCATCTCTAAGAAGATGATACATGAGATTAGTTGAAGATATGCTGCTTTAATTGATTCTCCAAGGTGACTTCGATCATCATGCTACACCTCACAGTGCTGCACCCATCATCACTATGCTGCATCTCATCATGCTTCATTAATCATGACTGTACCCATCACTGTACTGCATTATGTGCCATTGCTGCACCATGTTGCCATACTGACCTATGTGCTGGCTGCATCTTTCTTACTTGTTGTCCCTAGCATGCTTGTTGTCCTTTGTAGCTTGTTGTTGTATGCTAGTTGTCCCTTGCATACTAGTTGTAACATTTCATGCTTGGTGTACTTGCTACTAAGTACCATACAACTGTCCCAATGTTAGTTAGTTGTCCCTTGCATGTTGTTCTCCTTCAAAGACAGATGCTTTGGCTGTTCCGGCAGTTCCCGACAATTTCGGCAGTTTCGGCAATTCCTGGCAGTTCTGGTAGTTCTGGCAGTTCCGGCATTTCCCAACAGTTCCTGCAGTTCCCGACAGTTCCCGCAGTTCTGGCTGTTCTCGGCTGTTCCGGCTGTTCCTGGCAGTTTCGGTAGTTCCGGCAATTCCAGTAGTTCCGACAGTTCCGACAGTTCTGATAGTTCTCAACAGTTCCAGCTTCTGCCCTCTGCGTCAGCTTACCTGGCAGTTCAAGCTTTTCTCGGCAGTTTCAGCAGTTTTGGCTTTTCCTGGCGGTTCCGGCGGTTTCCGGCAATGCCGGCAGTTTCTGCAATTCCGACAGTTTCCAGCAGTTCTGGCTTCTTCCCTTTGGATTAGGGCAGCGTTATCCCTTAGGATCTCTCCTCCTCCTAAAACCCAAAGACAAGTAGAGAGGAAGAGATCCCAAGCGTGTTGAAATGACTTGAAGGCCACCTCTATTTATACTAAAACGTTGAGCACAAGTGGGGTTTATTTGGTTGTTGGCGACCTTGATGAATTGTCCCATAACACAAATAAATTCATATCTTCATGAATACTTATCAAAATCGGATGATATTTAGATCAATCCTACACCTCTCGATGAGAAGGATCCAAGGAAAATATCGGCTTCCGTTAATAAGATGACCCACATGGAGTTTGGCCCTAGTTGCCAATTTTAACACTCCCTCTCAACAAGGGAGAACTCCATCTGCTGATCCATATGTCCGACTGTACTATCTTTGCCATCAGTGCCCTACACTGCTCTGCTCTGAGAGCTCTACTTTGCTCTGCTCTGCTCTGCTGAACCATGAAGAAGAAGAATTGATCGAGAATGTCTCATGCCATTCTCTACTGACCCGAAGTCAGTTTCATCTGAAGAGAGTGTGTCACATCACTCTTACTGGCCTGAAGTTAGTTTTATTGATCCCAGATCAATATCACAAGAGAGTGTCCCAAACCACTCATACTGATCCTAGATCAATTTCATTGATCCCAAGTCAATGGAGGTCATCCTAGCATAGGGAGTACGGTAGATACATCGATGTGTCCATCGATAGTACTACTATGGTCCCTAACCCCATTTCCTTGCTCATTGATTAGATGGGAGGTACTTCCCATGAGTCCCAAACTGCATGGGTAGGATGTCTCGACAAGAGAACTAATCATCTTGTCCACAAGAGAACGAATCATCCTGCCCCAAAGTCACCATGGGAGAACTAATCATCCCGGCCCGCAAGAGAACTAATCATCCTGTTTCACAGTTGCCACGGGAGAACTAATCATCCCCATCCACAGGAGAACTAATCATCCTGTTCCACAGTTTCCACGGGGGAACTAATCATCCCGGCCCACAGGAAAACTAATCATCTTGTTTCACAGTTGCCACGGGAGAACTAATCATCCCGGCCCACAGGAGAATTAATCATCCTGTTCCACAGTTGCCACAGGAGAACTAATCATCCCGGTCCATAGGAGAACTAATCATCCTGTTTCACAGTTGCCACGGAAGAACTAATCATCCCGGCCCACAGGAGAACTAATCATCCTGTTCCACAGTTGCCACAGGGTATCACAGGGGAAGGTTGAACCTATCATCCTGTACATAGCGCACCACCAAGGGAGGGTGAGTCGCCTTGTGGTCGTATGTTGCTCCAGTAAGTACCCCAAGCCCCCCAGAGCTCCCAGAGCTCAATGCATGCAAAATGTAGGACCCTTATAAGAAGGTCTCTCAACGACTCCAAGTCGTTCAGGAAAGTTACAGATTTGACCTTTCCCCAGGGCTTTGACAAAATGTCTGCGACCTGTACATCAATGTCAATGCGATGGAGCCTCCTCACTCATCGACTTACCATATCCCAGATAAGGCAGTATCTGATGTCTATGTGCTGGAGCAATCATCAAATACGAGATTCCTCAATAATCGAATCCCCCCTCTGGTTGTCACAGAGAATCATGGTGGTATTCATCATGTGTACAAATAGCTCACTTAAGAGCTTCTGCAACCATGCAGCGTCACATGAGATCATACTCATAGCTATGTATTCAGTCTCGGTGGTGCTTATAGCAACCGACTTCTGCTTCCTGCTTATCCATGATATCAAAGCAGAATCCAAAGAGAACCAGCACTGAGAAGTGCTCTAATGATCCTCCACACTGCCTACCCAGTCAGCATTCGAATAATCATGCAATTTCATATTTTCAGCAGTGTATCTCAATCCATAAGAGATTGTGCCCTGAAGATATCTCAAAAGATTCTTGGCACCAATCCAGTGAGGCTCAACCAAATATGAGCTCACCATGCTAACTGCAAAACATGTCCAGACGGAAGTTCACCAAGAACATCAACGCGAATGAGTTTATGAAAATCAGAGGCATTTCCCAAATCTAGTCTAACATCACTACCATATAACTTCTAAAAGTTAAGATCCCCGAGGTAGTCACAAGCTTGCAGTTTATCATTCTACATCCAAAATCCAACTCCCTCTTACTTCTACAAGTGAGAGGGTCTGCATGTGTCTGAAATAGGTCGTCCTCCGAAGGTGTTGGTATGAGAGGTCTATCATCCACAACCTTCAAACAATGGTTTGGATCGACTTCACTCTTAGTGAATCTCAGCTTCATCATACAACTATCAATCCTCTCATACTACGCTCGGGGTGTTTTGCTTCAAGCCATAGAGGGCTTTCTTCCACCTATATACATGAGATTCCCGATCATGAATCTCAAACTCCTTGGGTTGTTCCAAACCTGTGGACCTGTTGCATGAGAGGAATGGTGCCCTTATAATATTTTCCTTCAGTACATCTCAGACATGTACCTTCATGCTCTTCTTGAATTCAAGCATCCCTATCACCATCTGACTCACATCGGGTAGAGCCCCATAGGTAGACCTCTGGTGTTATAGATGCGATATGTCAATTGACATGATCCCCAATGGACCATCCTACAACTTGATACAAATTGCCAACCCTGAACCCATGAGAAAAAGCATCTTTGAAAATTCTATTTTTTTAACACGTATCTTTCCATCAATGAATGCCACCCTGAAACCTTTGACTTCCATTTCCAAGATGGACACCATGTTGTTCTTGCGATCAGGTACATAAAAGAGATTCTGTAAATGAATCGAGTTACCCTCATTCAATTGAGGGGTAACATTCCCTACACCCTTTTCGGGATAG
>APFE030577669.1:21242-50191 GCA_000404065.3 Pinus taeda
ATGAAGTGCCTTGAAGCACTACAATCAATAAGCCAGATTCCCAAAGAATCTGAAGGAGAGGACCAATACAAGATAATGCTTCTTTATCTTATCAAAAACAACATTTGATTCTTCATACCTGGGGTTCCTTGCTTTCTTTGAAGAGTCGGCCATTTTCTTGACGACCTGCATTACCTGTCATTCCTTTGATCATTGAAGATGTCCCTCAAATGATTTTTATCTTCATCAAGAGATGTGTGTCCGCCATTCAGACACTCCTTTGCATAATGGCCAAACTTATTGCAACCAAGGCATTTGCATTTCCTTCCACCCTTAGATCCGGACTTCCCAATGAAGTGATCTTTAGGTAGGCCATCAGAAACTTCTGCTGCGCCATTCTGATAATATTCTCTGCTTTGACTTCACCCTCAGTGAATTTGAAGAGGGATGAGGAATCCACTGATCCTTTTTTCCTTTCACAACTGTCTTCGGTGATTTCTCTTTCACTCTTGCTTGGGCATTGTCTTCACCTCAACTCTGATACCATGTTAATTTTAGGTATGTTCTATGCTTAGAGCAATTTATTTCAATTTTCACAGTTAGCTCAATATCTTTCCAGATTAGCAATCACATCAACATTAAAGTAAACGGCAATAGTGCAGATAGAACATAAACATAAATCACAGAAGACAAGCCAAGACAAGAGGACACAAGATGTGGTGCTAGCCAGAAGAAACCCCAATGTGGGCAAACCCTTGATCAATTCTTCTTATATGTTCTTCAATAGTTCAGTAGAGAGAGAGAGAGATAGTACATTTACAACCGAAGTCAACACATTGACTTATCTAGATAAGAGCATAGATCATCTTTAAGAAGATGATACATGAGATCAGTTGAAGACATGTTGCTTCAATTGATTCACCAAGGTGACTCCTTCATCTATCGTTGTGCTACATTTCGTCATCATGCTGCACCTCACCGTGCTGCACCATGCTGCACCCATCATCACTATGCTACATCTCATCATGCTTCATTAATCATAACTGTACCCATCACTATACTGCATTATGTGCCATTGCTGCACCATGTTGCCATACTAACCTATGTGCTAGCTGCATCTTTCTTGCTTGTTGTCCCTAGCATGCTAGTTGTAACATTGCATGCTTGGTGTATTTGCTGCTAAGTACCATACAACTGTCCCAATGTTAGTTAGTTGTCCCTTGCATGTTGTTCCCCTTCGGAGACAGATGCTCTGGCTGTTCCGGCAGTTCCAACAATTCCACCCAAAGATAGTTTTATTATAATAATTAATTATTTTTAATGGGACCTTAAGTCTAAACTTAGGAAATTAAAAAAATTAATGGGTATTAATCTAACTGTGGGTGTAACTTCTAGAAGAAGACGAGGATCAAGCATAAATGATCTTAGTCATTGATTAGCTTCTAATCTGGGTCGTTGAATGTCAACGAGGAGATTATTTAAGGAGGCTTGAGGGTCATTTGGAAAACGCACAGAAAGTTGATCAGTCAAATCGAATTGTTGAAGCTAGAGGCAGCGTAGTGATTTGTAGTGATCACGCAGAGGGGCAGAGGGAGTTTTGGCTGGAGGATCTTCTCTAGAGCCAAGACTACTTAGTAGAGAGGCAGAGAGACACACAAAGGAGGCAACACAGAGGCCAGAGAGGGTGACACAAACCCAGGAAGGGCTCACACAGGCCCCACGCAGAGCAGCGCAAAGCTCCATGCGGAATTCTAAATTTACTAGGAGATTGGCGTTTCTAAGCCGGGAGGGTTGGAATCAGCTTCAGAAGGCAAATCGATCTCCAGCAGAGCTGACATAGGGCCTGAGAGGCCGACACTGGGCCCACACAAGCACAACGCAGAAGTAATCGGGGACTCGTTAGTTCAGCTACCGGATCAGCTGGGACTTGCAGTGTAGAGTGAGGTAATCTCACTAATTTCTTCTATCGAGTGATATTCTCTGTAACTGGATTGCTGGGAAGGCATCCAGAAGTTGTATTCAAAAATACTTCAGCTTAATAATAAAAACCCTCAGATCTGTTGCACCAGTTTTCTCGCGTTGGGTTTTTCTGGGGACATTTGTCCAAAAACAACTATGTCATTTGTGTTGTATCTTTCTCTATTGTTCAGTTTCTTGTTTCGACATATTATTTAAATGGTGTAGGCTGCAGTGTATGTATTTCGATGTTTGTCGTAGGAAACTGTAAATAACTTGTTCATGTAAATCTGACAACTAGGAGAAATATCATCAGTTGTTGTAGTAGGGATTCTGGGTTTAAGGAATCTTCACATGGTATCAGAGCAGTGCAGGTGAAGCAAGAAGAACAGTGCCAGAGAACCCAACGCGGAGCAGAGAAGGTGATCAAATAAGCTGCAGGAGGCAGTAGTTCGAATCCCCAGAGGGTTTGCACAGTCCAAGCCAGTAGGGCTGCTGAATTTTTCAAGGAAGTCTCTCTCTGAGTGAGTCGACAGAGAGGAAGGGCTTCCAAATCGAAATCTTGTCGTGGCAGAGGGGGTAGCGCTGAGCCTTAGCGTGGGGAAGAGCTGGTGGGACACAATTTTTCAGTAAGCAGATTGTTGGGTTAAAAGACGTTAGAAGAGAGAGGAGGAGCACAGTGAGGGTATTTTTCCTCAGTAAACTGCTCGCTAAGAAGTCCATTTTCTTATTACCTGAGCAGCAACAATAAGAAGCAGAGTGGAGGAGTTCGCCATGACAGACGAGATACCTTCAGGAGCGAGGTGGGCTAATTTGGAGTTGTAGTTCGAAAGAGCTATAGATGGACAGGATCCTTGAGGAGTCCACCTCTCGGATCAATTC
This sequence comes from Pinus taeda, assembly GCA_000404065.3. NCBI lineage: Eukaryota > Viridiplantae > Streptophyta > Pinopsida > Pinales > Pinaceae > Pinus > Pinus taeda. The sequence continues at coordinate 24,060 of APFE030577669.1, forward strand.
CTTGCTACGGGAGCCCAGATCAGGGGTAGCAGGATGGACCAGTGTCGGTTGGTGCAAGGGAGTGTTGGAGCGACAGATGCAGTGGCTAGAATGCCAAGTCTAAGTAGCGTACTGCAGAGTTGCAACAATGCAGTAGCCGCAGCAGAGCAGTGGCTTCAGAGGGATAGCATGGGACTAGCAGAAGTCAGATCTTTAGCATCGAGATGCATCTATGCTGAACACTTGTTCAGTAATTTGGGATGTTTTTCCATTGTTGATGCAATAGCAGCAGTGGTTTGCAGTGCCAATGCCAGCAATAGCACGGATGCAGAAATTTAGAGGGAGCTGTAGTACAAATGCAGTGTTGACAGTGGCAGGGTCAGCAGCAGTACAGATGGAGCATTTGTGCAGTAGTTGGTGGCTAGCATGTCAGGCATCAACAGTGCAGAGGAAGATGTTATGAAGTCAAGGTGATGCCTCAATGGGAGGCATTGCTAGAGCACATTCCTCGCTAAGAGGGAGTGTTGATTTCTGTTAGCATCGGATGTGTTCTAAGTCTCAAATTTTGCAGGGAGACTTAGGAACATGTATTTCAAAGAACCCATAAAGTGTTTTGGGAAATTCCACCCGGAGACAGTTTTATTAAAATAATTAATTATTTTTAATGGGACCTTAAGTCTAAACATAGAAAATTAAAATAATTAATGGGTATTAATCTAATTGTGGGTGTAACTTCCAGAGGAAGATGGGGATCAAGCATAAATGATCTTAGCCATTGATTAGCTTCTAATCTAGTACGTTGAATATCAACGAGGAGATTATTTAAGGAGGCTTGAGGATCATTTGGAAAACGCACAGAGAGTTGATCAGTCAAATAGAATTGTTGAAGCTAGCGGTAGCGCAGTGACTTGTAGTGATCACACAGAGAGGAGCAAAGGGAGTTTTGGCTGGAGGATCTTCTCTAGAGCCAAGAATACTTAGGAGAGAGGCAGAGAGACACATAGAGGAGGCAACGCAGAGGCCAGAGAGGGTGACGCAAAGCCAAGAAGGGCTCAAGCAAGCCCCATGCAGAGCCTCCCACGCAGAAGTTTGAATTTGCTTGGAGGCTGACGTTTCTGATCCGGGAAGGTTGGAAACAGCTCCAGAAGGCAAATCAATCTCTAGTAGCGCTGACGCAAGGCCTTAGAGGATGATGTTGGGCCCATGCAGGGGCAGTGCAGAAGTAGCTGGGGTTTTGTTGGCTTAGTTGCCGGATCAGTCGGGACTTATAGTGTAGAGTGAGGTAATCTCACTAATTTCTTCTGCTGAGTGATATTCTTTGTAACTGGATTGCTGAGAAAGCATCCAGAAGTTGTATTCAGAAATACTTCAGCTTAATAATAAAAACCCTCAAATCTGCTCCACCGATTTTCCCGCATTCGGTTTTCTAGGGACGTTTGTCCAAAAACAACTGTGTCATTTGTGTTGTATCTTTCTCTATTGTTCAGTTTCTTATTTCAGCATATTATTTAAATGGTGTAGGTTGCAGTGTATGTATTTTGATGTTTGCTGTAAGAAACTGTAAATAACTTGTTCATGTAAATCTAACAAGTAGGATAAATATCATTAGTTGCTGTAGTAGGGATTCTGAGTATAAGGAATATTCACAAAGGTTACGCAGTTCATCGCCCACCAAGGGTTGGGACAATCATGGGTTCCTTAATGATGCAGGGGGGCTCACATAGCGGCCCTAGGAATGAAGGTGATTGCCATGATAAGGGGTAGATCTCCTATTTGGCGTTTTCCCATGTAATATTCCTAGGGAGCTTTTATAGTAAATAACAAAGCATACATAGACAAAATGCCACAAAAATTTAACACATGCATAAGACCATGAATAAGCACCAAGAACTGCGCTGCTGAGCCATTTATTATATATCATGGTAGGAGTACAATAGGGAAGAACAAGTGCACCTAGGCTTGCCAAATGCAAACTAAACAAATCCCAGATGAGAAAACAAGGTGCTCGGATGATGGGAAGTAGTTGCTCCTCTATGCTCTGCACTGCCCTGGAAGATCTGCACTGCTGGCTTGAAATGTACCCATGTTTGAGCTCTCTAAACTACTCAGAAAATTCCGCCAAATTAATATTGGCCTCTCCTCAATAAACCCAAAAAGACCTAAAAAGGATTGGGCCTAGTTTTACCGACCACCTAGAACCCAAAATTTGAGCTCACTCCTTCCAAATAACTCCTCAAGTTTGCGGCACCGAAAATCCTCCAAAAATTCTGCAAAATTAGGAGCAGACTCCTTAAGGATAGTCCAGCAAAACCCAAAAATGATTTGGTCTAATTCCGAACTCCTGGAATTACCCAAATCTGGTGCTTCTCCTCCAATTGCTGGCCCAACACCCAATTCAGAAATCTCTGCTAAATCCCTGCTCCAAAAATCCTCCACTAAATTGGAAATACCGACAATATTTCTCCCGAAAGAGAGGTGAGAGTCCAACCTTCAAATCCTGCTAACTCTTTGTGATTTTATTGTTGCAAGCTGAGCCCCGAAAATGCCTACGCATGCCTTAGGAAGGCAAATTCGTCCCACACTAAAGAAAGTAACTTTGGCCCCGAAAATCACTCCATAGTTTGATACTCCCCGAAGGAAATTTTTTGTAAATCCCCAAAGGGAAATTCCCCGAGAATCTCATCCCCCAAGCACCACGAATTGGCTTTTGTGTCTCTGTCAAGTGGTAGGAAAATTGATCCAAATGATAGCCTCCAATCCAGCTCGAAAATGTTGATTTGTGGTAGCATTAGATGTGCTCTTCATGAAAATTGGTGGAGAGGCTAAAGCACATGAGATCTCCAAGACCTAGAAATGGTTTGGGCAGATTCTAACCGATTTGGGAGATATTAAGATAATTAATATTTTTATTGGAGTTCCTAAGTCTAAACTTAGGAAAAATAAAATATTAATGGGTATTAATATAAAATTGGGTTAGAAGGGTCCAAAAGTCATGTATCAAGCCAGATCTAATCTTAGCTGTTGATTAGAGATTTAATTTCGGCAGTTGATGGACCAACAAGAAAAGTATAAGAGGAGGCTTGAGGGTCAGTTGAAGAACACACCGAGAGAGATCAAGAACTCGATTTTCAGGGGCAGGGTTTGCTGAGGAAATTGAGTGAGTGATCAGAGTTGCAGCTGAGGGATAGTGAATACATATCAGAGAGGCACAGTTGGTACCAAAAGGATCAGTGCAGAGTCGGAAGAGGGACGCAGAGCCAGCTAGAGGCCACGCAGAGGTAGCCAGGCGCAGCGCAAAGCCAAAGAGGTCCAGCATGTGAGACGTAGAGGGTCCAAGGGCTAACGCAAAGGCTCTAGAAGCCGACATAGAGCCCAAAGAGGCTGACGCAGGGCCTAAAGGTAGCGCTGGGAGCATTTCGTCGGACAGACTAAGATCTGGACAGCCGGATAGGGTGACACAGTCCCTATCAAAGTGACGCAGAGTAGCAGAAGCTGCATTGTTGCTGTGGGATCGTCATCCGGTGTCTTAATCGGAATATCTGTCTTCGACTGAGAGGTACTACTGCCAAGGGAATTCTCTGTTGGGTAAACCATTTATGGCACCCAGGTTGTATTCTGAAACTGCATAATAATAAAACTCTCTGAATAGCCGCACCGGTTTTCCCGCATTGGGTTTTTCTGGGGACATTAGTCCAAAAACAATGGTGTCACTTGTGTGCGTGTTTACTTTTAGTTGATGATCTGTATGTGTTGATATTGTACTTGTATTTATTTTCAGTATTTACATGGTAAATAACTTGTTAAGTAATTGAACAAGTAGGAAGAAATAAATCAGATAGTACAGGAAGAATTTCTAACGGATTAAACTTAGAAATTCCAACATGGTATTAGAGTGTGGTTGCAGGTCACAAGATAACTGAAGGCATCAGCTGAGTAGAGAAGTAGCAGCGGAAAACAGTTGTCCCGAGTGACAAAAGTTGTTCCTAGCAAAAATCAGCAAGGAAGGGGTGACATAGAGTGCCTGCATCATCAGTTCAATCCAGGAGAAGGATCAGCGTAGTGGTAGAGAGGAGCAAACCTGACCTACGCAGTGCCCGGTCATCTTTCTCAGCTAGTAAGGATTGACGTTTTGGCCAGGAGGTGCAGATTTTGCCGGTGCCGGGATTGCATAGAGCCTAGAGGCTCAGTTCTTCAAGTTTCTGAGGTATAGGGGGTTGTGGATAATTTGCGGAGCAAAGCTGGTGGGGTACTATGGTCAGAACAGAACCTAACAGGGCAAGATCAAGGAGGAGGGATTTCCAAAAAGGAAATTGAGACTCGGAGGGAGTCAAACTGAGAACTTCCGGGAGGGAAGTAAAGAGTCTTAGAGCAGTCGGAAGAAGAGCAGCAAGATGGTAGTGAATGGGCTGAGAGATCAGGATAGACTGGACCGAGCTTCCAACTTCGTAGTCTGGAAGGCCAGGATCTTGTCCATTCTAGACAGGTATCGCATATGGGACTTCGCCTTGAAAACGATAGTGATCCCAATTGACTCAGCTAAAAATGAGAAGTACGAGGAGGCAATGGCCAAGGCAAAGTCCATCATCCTTGATGGGGTCAAGGATCATGTGGCACTGCATATTGCGGAGAAGGACACGGCAAATGAGATGTGGGAGGCCCTGAAGAAATTGTACCAACATACTTCCGTGCAGACGAAGATGTTACTTGAAAATCAGTTGTAGTCATACTAGATGCAGAAGGGAAAGAAGACAAATGTCTTCCTCGCTGGATTGAAGGAGATCCGTGATTAGCTAACTTCCATAGGGGCCATGCTGGATCAGGAACTAATGGTGAGGACTGCATTGAATGTAGTCTCAGAGGATTGGGAGGTAATTGTCAAGAGCATATTGGGCAGGTCGAGCCTTCCAGATTGGGAGGAACTGTGGGCGGCTCTTCGTCAAGAAGACATCAGACGGGTGACCAAGGCGGGGAGTAGCAGAAAAGGAATCAGAATCAAGAATGAGGAAGAAGAAGATGCGGCTCTCGCATCTGTGGGAAAGCAAGAGAAGAGAAAGGAGGACCTCTCGAAAGTCAAATGCGTCCATTGTGGGGAACTGGGTCACTATGCGAACTAGTGTCCGAGGAAGAAGAGTAAGGGAGAGGCTTCTGAGACCAAGGCAGCACCAACGAGGGCGGAGAAAGAAGTGGAGACAGATGACGACTGTGGCATGAGTGCTCATGCACCACTTGAGAGGAAGTGGGGAGACATCGAGCTATAGTTAGCTGGACTACAGACGATCAGGGGCAGGATCCTTGAGGTACCCAACCTCTTGGATTATACCTTGCTACAGGAGCCTCGAAGAGAAGTAGCAGGATTGGTGGATGTCGGTAGAGACGAATGCGGATGGAGTGACAGAGGGTGCTACAGTGCAAGAGTCTCAAGACAGCGTGAGGCAACAATGCAAGATGCATGGAGTTGTTGCAGCAGCGCAGAGGTCAGTAGAGGGAGCACTTGTCAGCGACAGAGGGAGCTTCAACATCAGGAGAGTCTCTAGCCTGACAGAGATGTCAAAGTTGGGTGGATCAGTTACTTCCTTCTCACTAACTGGGTTGCAGTGCAGCAGTTAGCAGTGGTAGTGCTATGGGCAACACGATGTAGCGTGAGAAGGGGATGCAGTGCAGATGCAGCAGTGACAGTGACAAGGCCATGGGCAACAACACAGATGCAGAGGGAGCTGTCATACAAATGCAGCAGTGGCAGTGAAAGGGCCATGGGCAGCAGTACTAGATGCAGCAGTGTAGATGATATTGGGCAGGGAGTCCTAGCATCAACACAAGGAACGGTGCTGGATGATTAGGGTAATAATTAGTGAGGAGTATTGCTAGAGCACAGTCCTCGCTAAGAGGGAGTGTTGATTTGGGGTAGCATCGAATGTGCTCTAGCCATGAAAATTGGTGGGGAGGCTAAAACACATGAGATCTCCAAGATTCAGAAATGGTTTGGGCAGATTCTAACCGGTTTGAGAGATTTTAAAATATTTAATATTTTTAATGGAGTTCCTAATTCTAAACTTAGGAAAAATAAAATATTAATGGATATTAATATAAAATTGGGTTAGAAGGGTCCAAAAGTCATGGATCAAGCCAAATCTAATCTTAGCCGTTGATTAGAGATTTAATCTCGGCTGTTGATGGACCAACGAGAAAAGTATAAGAAGAGGCTTGAGGGTCAATTGGATAACACACTAAGGGAGACCAGTCAGTTCGATTTCTAGAGTGGGGTTAACTGAGAAATTCGAACTAGTAGCCCGGAGAGCAGCTGGAGGCAGCAGGTACAAAACAGAGAGTTGGGAGTAGCACCAGAAGACCAACGCAGAGGTTGGAGAGGTAGATGCACAACCTCTCAAGAAGATGCAGATGCAACAATAGATTGCGCAACCACTAGAGGGCCTGCGTAGGTGACGCAGAGAGGCCTTGTGCTGATGGAAAGAAGTAGGTGCTAACGCAGAGTGTTTGGGAGATACGCAATGGTCAGCCAGGTTGACGCTGAGACTGTGATCCAGGTGGCTTTAGAGAGACACACAAGACAAAGAGGGCTTATGAATGCTCAAAAATAAAAGTGCTTAGAATGACTTCAACCCAGGAACGGAGCATAGATCTCGTCATCCTGATCGTGGAGGTGTGAACGGTTCATCAATCCGAGTCCGTATACGAAAGTTAGAAGCAGTCAAAATTGGGTTGACTTTTTGATGACTAGGCAGGCTTAAGGAGGCCACAATTTGGCATTTTTTTGGCCACCGGATTCTGGCCAACCTGGGTAGGATTCTGGGCGAAATTGTGGAGTTGTTAAAATCACTCCTACGACTAAATTCGAATTTTAAAAGAAAAGGCACCTTATTATTTTTAAAACAAAAAAAATATATATTAAAAGGGGTTGGGGCCACCAACCCCACCACCCCCAACACTATATGTATGTATTAAACAGGGTGAGGCCGACAGGAGTTGAACCCGCCCGACCACGTGGGTTGGCCCACCGGGCAGCTCCATAACCAACCATCCACCAACCCCGTGATACAACGCTCCAAACATAAACAACATACCATATATACGTTACAACAAGCACGAAACCAACGAACGAGGGTACATGGGCGGGCCGCCCAAGGTGGGCCCAACCACCCAAGTTTTTTTTAAAACAAAATTTTGTGTGAAAAAAAGGAGGAGGCAGGGTTTGACCGCCTGACCTTCTCCCTATTAACCAAGATCACAACCACTATGCCAAACAAATTTCATTGGTAAATCCACCAGATAAAATTATATAAACTCGAGAATTTTACCATTGCAGAGAATTGGTGGAAGATGGTGGAACCAGGAGTGGGCACACAAATTGAGGCAAATTAATTAATTTTTTAACACAGGAACCATGAATTTTGCAGGAGGGCTAAATTTTCACTTTGTCATAATTTGACAAATTTTATATGGATTCAACACCTCTCGTCACCACGAACACAATAGCACTATCTATGTATCCATCAGAGTTCTAAATTCTTTTGCCATTTTCACAATGCACGTGGAACCATGATTGCTGCAAAAATTGGGAGTGGAACCATTAGCCTTGAAATTTTCCCAAGGAGTTAAAATTTTGCCATGTCGGAATATAGTCAAGTTTATACTTGTTTTTCACGGTTTTCCACAGGGATCACAATGGAGAGATCAATTTTCACCATCTGAATTGCAGATTCTAGTCCACCCATGGAGCAAAATCTTTGAGGAATCTAAGGGGAACCTAAAAGATTCCTTAAGACCCAGATTCTCAACTTCTCAGAATTCAGATTTTGGATAGTCGATTTTTCATTACTGGACGCCACAAATATGATGGTGCATTCAGATTTCTTATTCTCTCATTTCATTTTCCAGCCAATTTTCTAAGTGCCAGTGCAAATGTCCACATTCATGTGCGAGCAATCATTTTCATGCGATCGATGCCGTGAGATCGATGGTCTGAACAACTTCAGCAGTTTGACATCCATTTCTTCAGATGGCTTCTGGATTAGAGGTATATGATGTGTTCATGTACTTCTTCTTTATGCATTATGCTACATAGGTCCTCGATTTATGTTGACGCAAGATATTGTTTCTTACATGTTTTCATGATTGCTTGCTTGATGTGATGCAGAATCATCTATGTGATGTACTTGCTGTCATGATTCGTCATGTTATGTTTTGAGATCCCTTTGTTGTATTTTTCTGGGATACTCTTGTTGTCGTCATGCATGTTTTTGCATTGAGATCCCTTTTATGCCACGTTGGCGGGATGCTCATCATGTATGAGTTTTATGTCATATTGATAGGAGTATTTTGATTGAGAGTTCCTGTAGCGGAACCTCTCTTAGAGCCACTCTTGTGTGAGGGCATTTTTCCTTGTATGATATCGACGTCAACTGTATGTACATCATCACTATTGACAACACTTAATGCAGCCGCCTAGACCATCTTGACACTGGGGCCCGGAGACGTAGTCCCTCTTGGACGAACTCCGTTATCAACGGCTTATGTTTTTATGTTGTTGATAATTGTTATGCTCCTCTTCTTTTCCGCATGCAGATGTATTCATTCATGTTCTTTTAAAAATGCAATTAACACATAATGAAAGAAAAAGGTCTTGGAAGGGTTCTTCGTCACACCCAGACCTGGATCAAGTGGTATCAGAGCGGTCTTTGTGTTGATGTGAATTGCAGCGTGAACAATGGAAAGTGCAATGGCAGAGGATGAAAGAGTGATGCACGAGACCGTGCTCAACATTTCTAAAAGAGTGGAAATCATGTATGAAACTCTACAGAAAGAGACAGAGGAAAATGAGTGATTGCAACTTCAGTTGCAAGCCAAGGAAGAGGCCCTGGAAGAACTGAAGCATAACAAACATAATCTTCAAACAGAGAACGTTGAATTGAAGATGCGTTTAATGAAGAGAAAGAGGAAAAACATAGTTTTCTACAAAAACTGCAAACAAAGGACGACGCCTTGGAAAAGCTGCAATGAGACCCATGTGAGGTAAAAAGTAGTTATCCATCTTCATGTATGTTTCCTGATGATGATTTCGATGTTTTCAAAAATCATACCACAGGAATTGGCTCCAAACTGTTGAAGAAAATGGGGTATGAAGGAAAAGTCTTGGGCGTTAATGGCCAAGGCATTGTCAACCCCATCAAAGTAGAGGAATTTCCCTGTTGAACAGGACTTGGGTATGTCAAAAAGGAAGTTGGGGAATGCACCGTGACAACTAGAGAACCACCAACAATGGATAATGAGAGACCCTCATTAGTACTTTCCAAATCAAAAGAGGAGGTAAAAGATGTTGATTTACTTTCATTTTTGTCTTCACATAATATGATTTCCGTTGGAGATATGGAGATCCCAATTACAAGGACAAACATGAGGCTCCTTACAAGGATGAGGCACGAGGAGAAAGAAGAACTTGGTGTTAATAACCAAGGCATAACTCAACCTTTGGAGGTTGTGCATGAACATCGGTTTACAAGCTCGAGATACACTAAAAGAGAATGCTCAAAGGTGTCAGATTCGTCTGAGACATTGTTGAAATCGTCGAGGAAAGAGAATGACAGGAACACATCCCCGTCATACCATGACAGTGCCCATTGCAGGGAGAGAGCTGAGGCAAGCTCTGATTGCCATACTGACGTCAGAGACAACAAGGGAAGGTATAACCACTTTCGATCTTCGAATGTTCATTTCGATTATGATCATGTTGATAATAATGAACGTAAAACATGACATTGAAAAACATGCACCTTTTGTGGATTACATAACCATACATTTTCTAAGTGTTGGAAAAGAATGGAAGCACACAAAAGGATGAGGCATGAAAGACCCTCTCAACAACATGAAAAGAAACATGTTAAGCAAATATGGAGGAGGAAAACCTACTGCAGTCATTGTGATAGAAGTGGCCATCAAAGAGCCACTTGTTGGAGGCTCCACCCAGAGAAGCGCCTTAAAAACAAAGCGTTGGTGCGCGAACTAGGTGAAGCAGTTGTTCGACAAGCAAATGCACCACAAGGAGGCGACCCATTCACCTTGATAAGTAAAAAATGGTTTCTAGATATGTTAGCATTTCATGGTCATGCTTTTGCAAATCATTTGTTGCATTTTAAAATGTAAAAGTGATGATGTGTTTTCCATCACTTGTTCAGCAACAATGATGTCTGGTCTTATTTGGTGTCGCATGTTCAACTATGAAAGTGATGTTATGTTTCCATCACTTTTCAAAACAATAGTGTTTGGCCTTATGTTTGTAAATCATGTGTTGCAACGATGATGAGTTTTTCCATCACTTGTTAAAGCAACAATGGTATGTTGGTCTTGTTCTCGTCGCTGGGGTATTACATCGATCTTGTTGTAAACTTGTCCACCGAGTATGTGTTATAAACTCATGGAAAGTGTGGGATATTTGGGTAATTAGTTGGTCATGTCAATAAAGCATGTAATTTGCGAAACAATGTACTACATGTTGCAGAGGTAGCAGGTGTTGGCTCGTCGCTTAAGGCTCCAAAGAACAAAGGTGAAGGAGATGGAAGCGAGACCTTTTCAGGATGCTTGTGATGAAGACAGGGTAAAGAGAAGTTGCAGATTATTGTTCATGCTTTTGGAGGACCAAAAGCTCCTCAGTGGGGAGGATTGATCCAGGTGGCTCTAGAGAGACACATAGGACAAAGAGGGCTTACGAACGCCCAAAAATCAAAGTGCTTAGAATGACTTTGTCCCAGGACCAGAGCATAGATCTCGTCGTCCTGATCGTGGAGGTGCAAACAGTTTGTCAATCCGAGTCTGTATACGAAAGTTAGAAGCAGTCAAAGTTGGATTGACTTTTTGATGACTGGGCAAGCTTAAGGAGGCCACAATTTGGCCATTTTGTGGCCACCGGAGTCCGGCCAACCTGGGTTGAATTCAAGGTGAAATTGTGGGTTCGTTAAAATCACTCCTATGGCTAAATTTGAATTTTTTTTAAAAAGGCACCTTATTGTTTTTAAAACAAAAAAAATATACTAAAAGGGGGTGAGGACCATCAACCCCACTACCCCCAACACTATACGTATGTATTAAACATGGTGAGGCCGGTGGGAGTTGAACCCGCCCGGCCACGTGGGCCGGCCCACCGGGCGGCCCCATAAGAAACCTTCCACCAACCTCGTGATACGCCGCTCCAAACATAAACAACATACCATATATACATTACAACATGCATGGAAACAATGAAGGAGGGTACGGAGGCGGGCTGCCCAAGGCGGGCCCAACCACCAGAGTTTTTTTTTAAATAAAAATTTGTGTAAAAAAAGGAGGCAGGGTTTGACTGCCCGACCTCCTCCCTATTAACCAGGATCACAACCACTACACCAAATAGATTTCGTTGGTAAATCCACCCGGTAAAATTATATAAACTTGAGAATTTTACCATTGCAGAGAATTGGAGGTAGATGGAGGAACCAGGAGAGGGCACACAAATCGAGGTGAATTAATTAATTTTTTAATTCAGGAACCATGAATTTTGTAGGAGGGCCAAATTTTCACTTTGTCAGAATTTGAAAATTTTTATATGGATTCAACACCTCTTGTCGCCACGAACGCAATGGCGCTATTCGTATCTCAACCAGAGTTTTCCATTTTTTTGCCATTTTCAGAATGCACATGGAAGCATGATCGCTGCAAAAACAGGGAGTAGAATCATGAGTCAAGTTTATACTTGTTTTTCATGGTTTTCCACAGGGATCGCAATGGCAAGATCAGATTCGCAATTTGAATTTTAGACTTCCAGTCCACCCATGGAGCAAAATAGTTGAGGAATCTAGGGGGGAATCTAAAAGATTCCTTGAGCCCCAGATTCTCAACTTCTCAGAATTCAGATTTTGGATAGTCGATTTTGCATTACTCAACGCAACAAATCTGATGGTGCATTCAAATTTATTACTCTCATTTCATTTTCCAGCGATTTTTCTAAGTGCCAGCGGAGATGTCCACATTCATGTGCGAGCAGTCATTTTCATGTGATCGATGTTGTGAGATCGATGGTTCGAACAACTTCAACAGTTTGAAATCTGCTTCTTCATATGGCCCCTGGTTGTGAGGTATATGATGTGTTCATGTACTTCTTCTTTATGCATTATGTTGCACAGATCCTTGATTGATGTTGATGCGAGATCTTGTTTCTTACATGTTTTCATGATTCCTTGCTTGATGTGATGCATAATCATCTATGTGATGTACTTGCTGTCATGATTCGTCATGCTATGTTTTGAGATCCCTTTATTGTATGTTGCTGGGATACTCTTGTTGTCGTAATGCGTGTTTTTGCATTGAGATCCCTTTTATGCCACGTTGGTGGGATGCTCATCATGCATGAGTTTTATGTCATACTGATAGGAATCTTTTGATTGAGAGTTCATGTAGGGGAACATCTCTTAGAGCCACTCCTGTGTGAGGGAATTTATCCTTGTATCATATCGACATCACCTCTATGTACATCCTCACTATCGACAACACTTAATGCAGCGGCCTACACCATCTTGACACTGGGGCCTGGAGACGTAGTCCCTCCTGGATGAACTCCATTATCAATGGCTTATGTTTTTATGTTTCTGATGATTGTTATGCTCCTCTTCTTTTCCTCATGCAGATGTATTCATTCATGTTCTTTTAAAAATTCAATTTAACACATTACAAAAGTAAAAGGTCTTGTAAGGGTCCTTCATCACATTCGGACCTGGATCGGACTGAGAGAAGTGTTGGAGATATTTTTCTCTTTCTTGGGTAAGGCAGTTTGACACCCTGTTGTACTGAAGAATTGCTGAATATTAAAATCTTCCCTTGCTGCACCGATTTTCTCACATTGGGTTTTTCTGGCGAATGTTGTCCAAAATATTTGTGTTAATGTGTTGATTCTTGAGCATGTGTTTCTTTCTGTATTATGGTGTGATATCTGTAGTAAAATTTATTTTAATGTTTATTAAAGGAATTTTGATAAATAATTTATTGGAAAAATAGTAGGTAAAATAAATCGTTTGTTGTAGTGATAGAATTTTCCCATGGTATCAGAGCAAGTTATTAGAGATAGGAAGAGAAAATCAATTATGGGTCGAGACCATGATGCAGAGCCATCTACGTTAGAAAAAATTTCAGAAAATTGCATAAGAGAAAGTGATTTAGATTTCTCTATGTTGGCTTCCAGGTTGGAAGAAGAAGTGGCTTGTATGACTAGTTCTGCATCATCAGAGGTATGGTATATAGACAGTGGAGCCTCTTGGCATATGAGGGGAATTTGGGAATGTTTCTCAGATTATCGGGAGGAGAAGATACACTTTTAGATCATAATGGGGAACAAGGAAAAGTGTACTCCAGTAGGGAGTTGTACCATAGTTTTTCAAACAGAACTGGGAGAGCGGTTCCATGCTACCATTGTGCTGCATGTACTAGGATTGGGGATGAACTTACTTTCCGTGTCGCAACTTCAAGGCAAAGGCTATGATGTCTTCTTCGTCAAGGAGAAAGTATACGTCAAACACCCGAGGTGGAAAAACAAAGTGCAGATCGGGATCAAAAGTAACAGGTTGTATAGGCTACAACTAGAATCACCAATGGCACTAATAGGCAATCATGGAGACAAATATTTGAACGAAATATGGCACAGAAGAATGAGAAAATTTCGCCATGGGGCTCTGAGAATTCTCAAGAGAACGGTAACAGGAGTTTTGGATCTTACTACGAAAAGGGATGATGTATGTAGAGGATGTGCTCTACGAATGTATGCTAAAGAAGCATGTCTTAGAAGTAAAAGCAATGCCAAGAGTGTACTAGGATTGATACACTATGATATCTGTGGACCTATTTCCACTAAAGGTCTTAGTGGTGCCAAGTACTTCCTTACCTTCATTGAGACCACTGAAGGAAAACTTTATTTTCTGAAAACCAAGGACGAGGTTTTCTGTCGATTCAAAGAGTTCAAGGCTCTGGTGGAAAATCTGACTAGGAAGAAAATAAAAGTTTTGCACTCAGATAATGGTGGAGAGTATGTCGATAAGGACTTCACTAGTTTTTGCGCTATGGAGGGCATCAGAAGAGAGTGGAAAACTCCTTACAATTCAGAGAAGAATGGAGTAGCAGAAAGGAAGAACATGACTATTGTAGAAGCAGTTAGGGCCATGGTGTATGATCACGATATGCCAAAATTCCTGTGGGCGGAATCATGCAACACAACAGTCTATGTTCAGAATAGGACTCCTCATCGGGCATTGGGCAAGATTACTCCAGAGAAAGTTTTCAAAGGGAAAACGCTTGAAGTAACTCATTTCAGGATATTTGGGAGTTTAGCATATTGCCGCGTACATGAGGAAAAGAGGAAAAAGCTGGATCGAACTATGGAAAAAGGGTATCTAGTGGGATATAGAGAGAACACTAAGGCATATAGAATCTATGTTCCAGGGAGCAGGAAGGTAGTGGTTCGATGAGATGTGAAGTTCACGGAGGACAAGGCTTTCAAAAAATCTCGTGAAATGCCTTCCGAGGAGTAGTCAAAAGAGGAGCTGTTGGTTAAACCTCTTCAACCAACGGAAGTAAATAATTCTTCCTCGGGTCTAGAAGATTCACAGGATGAGGAGGAGGTAATAGAATCACTTGCTAGAAAAGGAAGGACTAGTAGAGAACTTCGTCAGATTCTACGAGATGCAGAGGACTTCATCGGTGAGCCAAGAAACAATAAGGGGGAGTGAAAACAATGAGATAGATATTAGGTATTAGTAGCTTAGGATGGGGATCCTACCAGTTTCTAGGAGGCAACTCAACATTAGGTTTAGATAGATGTGATGGTAGAGGAGTACAACTCCATAATGGTGAATGATGTCTGGGAGGTTGTTGCAAGGCCTCAAGACAGATCAATGGTAGGTTCGAGATGGATCAACAAGATCAAATACGCTACAGACAACAGTTTAGAGAAAGATAAAGCTGGGTTTGTGGATAAGGGGTATGATTAGAAGGAAGGATTTGACTACGAAGAGACCTTCGCCTTGGTAGCTAGGTATACATCTATTATAACTGTGATATCTCTTACAAGACAGATGGGTTGGGAGATTCATCAGATGGATGTTGAAACGAAATTTCTGAACTGGGTGATAGAAGAAGAGGTATACATTGAACAATCAGAGGGCTTTGAGACACATGAAAAGAAGTCTCATGTATGCAGGTTGAAGAAAGCCTTGTATGGGATGAAACAGGCACTTAGATCATGGTATGGTCGAATTGATGGCTACTTGGAGAAGATGGGATTTGTCAAGAGTGACGCAGATCCAAATCTCTACTATTTGGTTGTATAGAATGAACCGCTAATATTAGTATTGTATGTGGATGATCCCTTTCTGACAAGATCATCCAAGCTCATCGGGGACTGCAAGAAGAATCTAGCCACATAATTTGATATGAAGGATTTAGGACGAATGCATTATTTCCTAGGGTTGGAAGTTTGGCAGCAAAAGGGAGAAATCTTCCTTGGGCAAGGGAGATATGCTATAGAAATCCCGAAGAGATTCATGATGGAGGACTGTAGAACCATGGATACTCCAATGATCACCAACTGGAAGAATATTGATGCATCAGAAGACAAGGATGTTGATCCCACCTTATACATGCAGCTCATAGGGTCCGTGATGTAACTGGTCAATACCAGGCGAGACATTTTCTACGTTGTCAACACCCTCCATCAGTTCATGGTGGAACCGAAGAGGGCACACTGGGCAACAACCAAACATGTTCTCAGGTATTTACAGGGAACAATCGATTACGGATTCTTGTACACCAGGACTAAGGATATCAGATTGAGTGGATTTATTGATGTAGATTGGGCAGGAAGTTCAATGGACCAGAAAAGCACCTCTCGGTACTATTTCAACATTGGATCAGGAATGACCTCCTGGTGTAGTAGGAAACAAAATTCCATGGATCTGAGCTCATTTGAGGTAGAATCTATGGTAGAAAGCACAACTTTGTGTGGGGCCATATGGCTCAAAAAACTGCTTCTGAACCTATTCTAAAGAAAAATGGAGGCGACCAGGATCATGTGCGATAATCAGACTTGCATCAAGCTCTCTGAGAATCCAGTGTTTCTTGTTTAGTCAAAGCATATTTATATCCGATGTCACTTTGTCAGAGATTGTGTCCAACGAGGAGCTGCACAGTTGAGCTACACTCCTATAGGAGAACAGGTGGTAGACATCCTCACCAAGGCCCTTGGAAGAACAAAGTTTGATTATTTCAGGGAAAATATGGGGATGATAAAGAATCCATTTCAGTAGCATAAATGGGGGTGATGTTGCAGTGCGATAACATTCAGCAGTAGCACAATTTAACGTGGCAGAGGGAGTTGCTGTGAAAACGTAGTGTTGGAAGAAAGGACCAACAACATCACGGATGCAGAGGGAGCTGTCGTAAATATGCAACAATGGCAGTGGCAGGACCATGGGTAGTAGTACAGGATGCAACAGTGCAGAGGATGTTGGGTAGGGAGGCCTAGCATCAACACAGGGACCAATGCTGGATGACCAGGGTGATACTTAGTGAGGAGTATTACTAGAGTACAGTCCTCGTTAAGAGGGAGTGTTGATTTGGGGTAGCATCGGATGTGCTCTAGCCATGATAATTGGTGGAGAGGCTTAAAGTACATGAGATCTCCAAGACCCAGATATGGTTTGGGAAGATTCTAAATGGTTTTGGAGATACGAAAATAATTAATATTTTTAATGGAGTTCTTAAGTCTAAACTTAGGAAAATTAAAATATTAATGGGTATTAAAATTGGGTTAGAAGGGTCCAAAAGTCATGGATCAAGCCAAATATAATCTTAGCCATTGATTAGAGATTTAATCTCGCCGTTGATGGACCAACGAGAAAAGTATAAGAAGAGGCTTGAGGGTTATTTGGAGAACACACTGAGGGAGACCAGTCAGTTCGATTTTTGGAGCGAGGTTAGTTGAGAAATTCGAACTAGTGGTCTGGAGAGCAATAGGAGGCAGCAAGTACGGAACAAAGAGTCACAAGTAGCACAAGAAGACCAACGCAGAGGTTGGAGAGGCAGACACAGAGGCAACAATAGATTGTGCAGTCACTAGAGGGCCTGCATGGGTGACGCAAAGACGCCCAGTGTTGACGTAGAGAGGTAGGCATTGACACAGAGTGCTTGGGAGCTATGCAGAGGTCAGTCAGGATGACGTTGAGATAGGGAGAAGTGCTGGAGAATTTTTTTCTCTCTGTTGTGTAAGCTAGTTTGGCACCCTGTTGTACTGAAGAATTTGTGAATAATAAAATCCTCCCTTGCTGCACCGATTTTCCCACATTGGGTTTTTCCGGGGATTATTGTCCAAAATATCTGTGTCGATGTGTTGATTCTTGTGCATGTGTTTGTTTTTGTATTATGGTGTGATACTCTGATGCTAACTTAAACCACGACCCACGACATTTAATGTCACCATGTGACAACACATATCCAGCGGTCACGACTATTATAACAATCAACGTTACAAACCATTTGCAGAAAACTGTGTCGAGCCAATCCATGTGTCCGCCTCCTCATTAACCGTCGGGGTTACAGTTAGTAAAACCGCAGGGTTAGCGCTAATCTGAGATTAGATTTAATTAACCCACAATTAGATTTAATTAAACTCCAGTTATGGTTGGCAACATTTTTGGCGGATTCCACCACTTTCGGGCCTGCCTCCAGATTTGGCAGCCTTAACTGGAGTTCCTCTAGTTTTAGTGGAGGATCTATAGGAGAAAATTGTTTCTCTCATATCTTTGGCAAAATTCAACCAAATGAGGATCAGAAAAAGGTGTTCCTATATGATTGAGAGGCTTTGAATACAATGGAACGGGTTGCAAAGGTAGAGAGGCAGTTTTGTGCATGATATTCCCACGTTGAAGTTTGATGAAGCCAAGGGTAACCAGAGGAGGAGGTTAAGCCCAGATCAGCCAAAGTTCAATTGAGGAGCTTGAAGACTCATCTTTGGATGCTTTGAGTCCATTGAAACAGGTTTCAAGAGCTGTAGAGCATTGTAATATATATATATCTATATATATATATATATATATATTATATATATATATATATATATATATATATATATATATATATATATATATTCCATTTTGAGAAAATACAGAGGCCTAAGCCATAGATGCCAGACCAAGGAGATGTAGCCCAGGAGGGGTGAACTCCTTTACCAACACATTACTTTCATGCTATTTCGATTATGAATGTCACATAAAACTTGACATAAATTTCCCTATTTTGATTCACAAACACCTAATAAAACCTATGCACGTGAAGCAATTGATAAGAATATGTTTATACATCTGGAGTTGAAATTATCACAACAAAACTAATATTCAGCTATAGATCAAGTTGGTATCATAGCAAAGGTTTATTTCCTTGATTACTTGAGATTTTTGCAAGGATAATTAATAGTGCGCAAGTTTATGTGATGACAGCTTCAACAAGTGATGTTTCTAATATCTGTTCCTTAGCAAGATTATTTGATGAAGAGATTTTGCAAGAGTTTTTCATCATGAGAGATATGCTGCAAGATATGATTGAAGATAGGAAGGATAACACTATACTTCAAGAGGAGTTGATGGCCATGAAGGAGGAGATTATTGAAAAGATGCATGAGACAGAGATGTTACTCTATGATGCCAAGGAAACCCTAGCCAAGTATCTGCATGAACATGAGGTATGAAATTCAAGTTTATCTTCAATTTCCTCTCAAAATGAATGTTTTGGTGCTTTTGAAAGACACACTAGAGGAATAGGGTCCAATTTATTGATGAATATTAGCTATGAAGGTAAAGGGTTAGGCAAATATGCACGAGGCATATTTGAGCCAATTATTGTTGAGGAAAGGCCTAGGTATTTGGGTCTTGGTTATGGACAACATGATGGAGAATTCTCCAAATCCAAGGAGGACATGAAGGGGTTCCGAGAAGGACTTACATTACATGTTCACACCTTCAAGCTTGTGAAGTTTGTGTTCATGAGGAATGCAAAAGTTTTATACCCACGTTGAAAGAAGATGCTCATAAGCATGCAACTAGTGGAAAGGGAAAACAAGAGGATGATGAACGATCTAAGGCCATTGAAGCCATTGTTGGTATCCCTAATAGAGCCACTACCTCCTCAATAAGGCAACAAAGGTGAATGTAAGCTATAAATATGCCTTTAATCAAGTTTCTTTTGATTGTGATAAACATGGTAAATATTCACATAAGAATTGGAGAGAATTTACATGTTCTTTTTGTGGTTTGAATAACCATATTGTTTAAAGATATTGGAAGAAAATGGCCACATACAAGAAACTTTCAAATCAAAAGAGATAGAAAACCAGAGTTCCATTGGATAATGGAAACCATGTTGCAGAGAAGATGCAATTGTTTTGCACTCATTGCCATAAGCAAAGTCGTCTCATAGATAAATGTTGGACTTTGTATCCAACAACTCATCCACGACATTTGAAGGTGGAGAGAGACTTTGGCAAGAATTAAAAAAAGGATTCCATAATTGATGTGGGTCAAGATGATTCACAAGATGATGTGCAACTGCAAGAATCGCCATTGAAATGGTTTGATAAGAGGTGGTTTGATTTCTTAACCAAATGAGACTTGCATTTATTTCTTTGTTAGATGCAATTCTTTTCCTTAAAAATGCATTTCTTTGCCTTATGAATGCATTACTTTTATATTAAAAGTATGCTACAAATTGTATGATGCAAGATGTTGAAAGTGGAGTTCTGTTTGACTCACTTAAATGCAACAAAGAAGGCAATTTGTGGTTACAAGTTTGTATGTGAATGCATTTTTTATGTTGCATATTTTCGCTAGGAAGTTGTGTGAAAGTGGGGTATGTTACTCACTTCATTTGCATCAAATTTGTCAATTCAACTCTTATGTACCCATACATGTTTTTGGGCTTCTTGTACTTGAGGGAGAGTTTAAGAATTGTACACATACATGAGAGTTTGTGTGTGTGTGAACAATGGAATTGTTGCTAGTTTCATTGTGTTTGGATACGTGCATGAGTGTCGACTTGTGTCGATTGTTGTCACATGTATGTCATATCGACTTGGAAGAGTTTATTTTATCTCCAAATATGAAAGGGATATGTTGACGTATTATTGCATGAGATGTGAAATTCTTGTTGTTTATGCAAAGAATCATCAAGTTGTTATACATGCTTATGTTTGGCTCTCAAGTCAAGTCAATTGCTTGAAGAGGTATGTTTTATCGACTTATGTTTAGTCAATGATGTTTTGTCGACTTGTGTTAGTCGATGGTTTGTACACCAAGATGCAAGAGTACATGGCGATGTTACATGATGTGACAATTATTGCTTTGAAGGAGCAAAAGAAGAGGTTGTCAATTTGAATTTCTTGCATAATATATTTTTCCATTTAATGGTTATATTTGTGACAAGATGTCATGAGATTTTGGTTGCTCCATTCCTGAGCAAGATGCTCATGATTAGCTTTCATTCTCAAATCATGACATGAGTAGCATGTTGAACTGAAGGATGATAGAGGCAAAAAGTGAAAGTGGACGAGATGCCAAAAAATTGTAGCCATTGTAAATCATTTGTATGTGTTGATGCCAAGGTTCTTAGTGGGAAGGTTGACAGATTATCTCAGTTTTCCGAGCATCGAGGGATTGATGTGGTACAACAAAGGTATTTTATAGCCACATAGTGTTCAACAAGTGTTGGATTGGGTCAACAGCAAAACAAGAACATTGGTTGAGGGACATAACCATTTGCAAGGCAAGGCATGTCAGTGAATCCAAAAGTGGTTGTCATGGAGATTTTTCAAGTATAATTAGTTGATAGAACTTGGGAAAGATAAGAGTGTTCAACTCTCATCAGATAACCAACTTTTGTGGGTCCAAAATCCCGTCAGTGGGAAGGAGTGATCGGAATCTGGATTAGGGGCAAAAATTTGCTCAAAAATCAAAGTGATTAGAATATCTCAAAAGCTAAATGATTGTGTACATCTCGGCGATATGCTACAAACACAACTCATTTCGTTCAAAACAGAGTTCGTATGAAGAAGTTAGAGCTTTTTGACCATTTCACCAAATAGGCAAAATTTTGGCAAAGGTTGACTAGGATGTTGACTAGGCATCCTTATAGCCTAGTTAGCAAGGAGAATATTCCATGGAATATTATCCTACAGGTGGATGAGTCATATTGCGCCAAGTGGCATCTTGTTATTGGGCAATTGTGGTCAAGGTGGACCAATAGGAAGGTGACACGTGGCAAGCCCATAGGCCGGGACATGCCCCTACAATGATATATTAAAATTTTATGAGGCATTGAGGTTCAACCCTGCGACCTCCTCTCCATACTACCCGCGACTTAATCGTTTCTCCTATGCTTTGGTTCTTAGCCATTATGGGTAACAAAATATAATTAAAGTTGAATGGTTTTGGAGTTGGTGGTTAGGGAGGGTCAGCTTGCGGGCCAGCCCTCCCTATGTGAACACGCCGACCATGGCGGTAACACCAAACAGTTGCGATTATCGTTAACCTCTGATGCTAACTTAAACCACGACCCACAACATTTAATGTCACCATGTGACAACACATATCCAGCGGTCACGACTATTATAACGATCAACGTTACAAACCATTTGCAGAAAACTGTGCCGAGCCAATCCATGTGTCCGCCTCCTCATTAACCGTCGGGGTTACAGTTAGTAAAACCGCAGGGTTAGCGCTGATATGAGATTAGATTTAATTAACCCACAATTAGATTTAATTAAACTCCAGTTATGGTTGGCAACATTTTTGGCGGATTCCACCATTTTCGGGCCTCCCTCCAGATTTGGCAGCCTTAACTGGAGTTCCTCTAGTTTTAGTGGAGGATCTATAGGAGAAAATTGTTTCTCTCATATCTTTGGCAAAATTCAACCAAATGAGGATCAGAAAAAGGTGTTCCTATATGATTGAGAGGCTTTGAACACAATGGAACGGGTTGCAAAGGTAGAGAGGCAGTTTTGTGCATGATATTCCCACGTTGAAGTTTGATGAAGCCAAGGGTAACCAGAGGAGGAGGTTAAGCCCAGATCAGCCAAAGTTCAATTGAGGAGCTTGAAGACTCATCTTTGGATGCTTTGAGTCCATTGAAACAGGTTTCAAGAGCTGTAGAGCATTGTAATATATATATATCTATTTAATATATATATTATATATATATATTATATATATATATATAGATAGATATATATTATTAGATATATATATATATATATATATATTATATCTATATATATATATATATATATATTTAGATATATATATATATATAATATATATATATATATATATTATATTTATTATATATATATATTCCATTTTGAGAAAATACAGAGGCCTAAGCCATAGATGCCAGACCAAGGAGATGTAGCCCAGGAGGGGTGAACTCCTTTACCAAAACATTGTGTTAAGTGTTATTCTTGATGGTTTGATGTTCATTTACTTGATGTTGTTTATCACTTTACTTTCATGCTATTCTTCTTATGAATGACACATAAAACTTGAAATAAATTTACCTGTTTTGATTCATAAACACCTAAGAAAACCTATGCACATGAAGCAATTGAAAAGCATATTTTTATACATCTGGAGTTGAAATTAACACAACAAAACTAACATTCAGCTACAGATCACATTGTAGGGGCTTCGATATTATTGTATGGGCATATAATATTTTCTTTAGTCATTAATATAAATAAAAAACCACCTTTCCAATTCTCGTTTTTGTTTTTTTTTTCTTGTTGAAATATTTTTTATTATAACACTAAAGTGTGCTAGATCCATTGAAAATTCTGACATGTGCGATCTTACATAAGCCCAAGATGCAATTGTAAGGCTTTTAGATTTGATCATTCTTTGTGCACATTCTACTAAGGTTCTATTCTTTCTTTCAACTACTTTGTTCTACCATGGAGTATGTGGCACCATGTACTGTTGCATAATTCCAATGGCTTTCAAGTACTTGTAAAAGTCTTTAAAGTATTCAAATACATCACTTTTATTTCTCATGAAATAAATCCATGTATATTTTGTGCAATCATCAATATAGATCAAAAAATAATATGCTCCATCTAATGATCTTGTTTGCATATTCCCACACATATTTGTGTGCACAAGTTCAAGAATATCCCTTTTTCTTCTATCTATATGAGTACAAAACACATCCTTCTAGATCTTCCCTAATGCACAACCTTCACACAAAGAATATTCATTCTTAAACAATGGAAGTCCCTTTACCATTCTTTGTGTCTTAAGGAGAAACAAGTCGTGATAATTAATATGGGCATACCTTTGATTTCAAAGAGCTAACACTTAATGACTTTTACTTGTCACATCAAGCTTGTACAAGCCTCCAATTCTTACACCTGTTGTAATAACCTTGAAGTGATCCTGCATATCTTTCACCACACAAAGTGACTTTACAAATTCTACTTTTATATTCTAATCTATTATCCTGAAAATTGAAATTAAGTTCTTAATGCTAGGCACAAACATCACATTGTGAATTGGTTTAACACTACCATTTGGTCATGTTACAATCACATCACCATATCCTTTAATTTTGTGTGAACAATCATCCCCAAGATATATGTTTGCACCATTATTAGTTTCATGGAAATTTTCAAACCAATACTTATTACAAGACATGCGAATGGAGGCTCCAAAATCAATGAACCATGCATTTGAATCATAGGTGTCAACAAATAGTGCAACATCTGAAATAAATAGTTTATTTTTTAAGGCACCATTCATTGCTTCTCCTCCATCAACAAAATACCCAGTTTGTCTTTTGTTTCTATGTTTAGATTCGTAGTATTTTCTTTTGAGACAATATCTAGAATAGTGCCCAAGTTTTCCATAGTAATGACATTTAATTCTAACATCAGCCTTTGGTAGTGTCATAGCTTGTTGTGGTTTTGCAAATGGTGCCTTTCCATGTGGTGGCTTTCCTCCTTTTCTTCCTTCCCATGGCTTTCTTTTGAAAGCTTGTTTCCCTCTCACCATTAGCACCAAATCAAAACTTTAAGGTTTAAGGTTATTTCACCTTTCTTCCTCTTGCATGAGTAGACTTGCCAACTAATAAAAAATGGGACCTTTTTCCCTTGTTGTTGTAATAAACATTTGGTACTCATTTAAAATTTTATTTAAGATTATAGTTATAAGATGAGTGTTATATACCATTTCTCATATATATCCAAGCTTTAAGGTCATTAATTCTCAAAATAAAATTACTAATGCTTTCATTTTTTCCATCTTAATGGAAATGAGCTTACTCTTTAGAGAGAAGACTCAATTTGTATCCTTCAATTCATACAAATTTTAAGTGTTGTCCATGTATCATTGGAGGCTTTGCAATCTTGAATACGGGGAATAATGTTTTACTTTAGAGACATTTTCATCAATACCGTTTCCTTAGTCTCACGCATCTCCCAATTATCACTATCTAACTTTGTTGCTTCAGTAGATAAAATTCTACTAAAAGGTTAGCCATTGAGTATTGTTTTACGCACCTTTTCAACAATTCTTTCAAGCGAGAGAGAGAAAAAAAAAACACACACACAACTTTTACCACATCAACTCCTTCGAGCAAGCAAAACACCACTTAGCCTTGCCATAAACTCTCCTTCAATGCAACAATCAACGTCTTAAATGCCTAAGCTCTTCACACAGCTAAAAGGCCAGACAAGGTCATGGCTTATCGCATGTTCCAGGCTATAGAAAATATGCACTTTGCAGCACACAACTCCTTGGCTAAAAGAATGGAGCACTGATAGATAACACGGTTTCAACTCACACACCAGCACACCTCTCCATATGCAGGATGGTCTCCAAGCCTCACACACAAGTGGAACGGTCTCCCAAAATTCGTAGCCAAACAAGAGAACTCCAGCTGGCACGGTCCCCACAAGTGGCTCAACACAACACTCAATGCTCCAATAGTACACACACATCTTTGATGGCACAATTGGATCACACAACTCCTTACTCAATAATCATACACTTAGTTCCCCCAGAAAATGGCTCCATGCAGTACTCACTTGAACAACGTGTACCACGCAGGTCCGTCACTTGTAGCTCACTTGAACATCTCTACAAACCAACTAACAGTAATCAATTTCACATTGTTTTGGCTCTCAAACATATACACTTCCATTGAACACCCAAGCAACCACAGGGTCCACAACAGCTCAAGCTCCATGCTCACATAAGATTCCATGGCATTGATAGCAACAATCCTCATAGTTGTTTACTCTCCACGCTAAACATTCCATAGCTTCAACATGCAAGTCTCCTTCAAACTCCATGCAAGCTCACGGCTATGTTCTTGGGATAATCTCAATCAGATCCTCACATGTAATAACTACTTTCTAGCTCATGGTGTTGCCTGCTAATTTGTGATTCCAAGATAATGGAGTTGTGAGAGATCGATGGGGGCCCACTCCATTATCGCTTCATTGGCAGCAACTGTTTTTCATTTATGGGAAATACACAACATGAGTGTAGTGGTCCATCGTACCACTTTCACACCAATCAAACCTTCGTAAGTTGGCATTGTCACTCGTGTATTGGTTCGATAATTCAATGCTAACTGTCTCTTGTGATTAAAATTAAACAGTGCACCTCGATCATCGTAGGTGGCTTTGATACTAACCCAAAATGTAATGGAAGGCAAAGTAATTCAAAAATAGACCTGCAGCTCTCAGGGGACACAAAGTTGAATGTGAAGACAACTACCTACACTCACACCTTGCATTCAACAAAGCATAAAACACTTAAATATATTGTGTTGCAAAGTGATTGAGCTTGAATCTCTTCATGAATAGGATTTGAAATTTTAAAAATCTTAAAAAAACACAACAAAATGCTAATAATAAAACTCTAAATTATTTTTTCCATTATTCTAATTAAAAATGACCCTAGAAATTTCTCTCTTTGAAACTTTATCTCAAACTTTATCTAAAATAAACATAGCTAAAAATAATTGAAACTTTATAATGATTCAAAAACATGAAAATGTATAAATATCAAGCAAAAGAGGAGTGTTTA
>APFE030577670.1:0-15164 GCA_000404065.3 Pinus taeda
ATTATAAGAAGAGCTTCAGCGTAAATCACATGAAAAAGACATTTGTCGACGCGTTTCGAACCAACAAGTGTGGTTCATCGTCAGGACAAGATGAAGAAGCAGATCAGGCCCAGCCAGTTAAATAGACTGAGAAGAGACTCCAACGGCTAACTAACGGTTATTTTAACTCGAGGACCACATAACAGCTATTTTGACTCCAATCAATAAATTTAATATTATTATTATTTATGTAATATTAAGTTAATATTTTATTTCTAGAATTAAACTAATATAGGAATATTTAAATAAATAACATTTAGAATAAAACTAATGGTTATTAAAAATATTATTTGCGTGAATGAATTCCTATAAATAACTAGGGTTACATACAATAATAACTCCTATAAATAAATCACTAGGGTTACATAAAATGATAATGGGATGTTTAGGATTAAATATGAATAATATTATAATGTTAAAGGTAATAAGTTAATTAATTATTGACTAACTATATTGAGTGTATAAAATTATTAATTTTAATTAGTAAAAGTAATATTAAATTAATATTTTATTTCTAGAATTAAACTAATATAGGAATATTTAAGTAAATAACATTTAGGATTAAATATGAATAATATTATAATGTTAAAGGTAATAAGTTAATTAATTATTGACTAACTATATATGATTTGATTATTAAAGGTATGCTATATTGAAATAATATTGAGTGTATCAAATTATTAAATTTAATTAGTAAATTTAAGAAGTAAATTTAATTAGTAAATTTAATATTATTATTATTTATGAAATATTAAGTTAATATTTTATTTCTAGAATTAAACTAATATAGGAATATTTAAATAAATAACATTTAGAATAAAACTAATGGTTATTAAAAATATATTAATTGCGTGAATGAATTCCTATAAATAACTAGGGTTACATAATAATTCCTATAAATAAATCACTAGGGTTACATAAAATGATAATGGGAAGTATAGGATTAAATATGAATAATATTATAATGCTAAAGGTAATAAGATGGTTAATTATTGACTAACTATATAGGTTTGATTATTAAAGGTTTGCTATATTGAAATAATATTTATTAAATTTACTAATTAATAAAATTAAACTTACTAGGTTAGTTTGAAAAGTAAATGAGAATGTTTATTGAATATTTTAATATTTTAATGAGATAATCCCTATATGTATAAATACATCTATATAAATCCGAGAGTGCATTATTATAATTATCATAAATTAAGAAAGACAAATAATTAGAAAAGCTATACATACTTCTGAGGCTGAAGGAGCTAAAACGAAGCATTCCCAATAACCTAAATATCATACTATAAAAATACCAAAGAAGATGACCTAAAAAAGGGGGGGTTAAATGCCAACAAAAAATCCTTAAAAAAAAAAGAAAAAAAGAAAAAAAAGAAACCCTAACAAGAAGAATGCACTCAGGATGCATAAAGGAAAAGGAAGAAACCCTAAGATGATAGGGCAGGGATCCAACATCTGCTCACTTTCCACCCATCATCTCTGTTGAGATTTATGGGTCTTCGCTCAATTTCAATAGCTTCCCTTAACTTGCGATGATGGAATTGATCCACCCTGGCAATGACTTTAGCCTCCTCAATGCAGACATGATGCTTAGTCTTGTCCACATGCTCTGCTAAGGCTGAGGACTTTGTTCTTCCATGCTTCAAGTCTGCTGCATGCTCGCAAATTCTCTGCTGGATGGAGCGCCCTGTTTCCCCTATATAGGGTGTCCCACAAGAGCAAGGAATCAGATATACACCTTTCATATCTTTGGGGTTAACAGGATCCTTCACTGACCGCAGGGAATTACGAATGGTTCTGAGGGGCCTAAAGGTAGAGGGAATATCGAACCTCCTAAGGATTCGAGCAATCTTATCTGTGGTCCCTTGGATATAGGGAATATGGACACCTAGGTGGCGCTCCTTAGGCTCTTTCTTAACCATCGCATTTTTAGAGGCTTTCAGGAAAGCCTTATGTCCCAGGTGCCTACTATATCCGTTTTCCACAAACACATCAAGGAGGTGGGATCTCTCTCCATCCAGGTTTTCTTTATCCGAAATCCTGAGTGCACGTGTAGCAAGGGTAATAAGAACACCCATCTTCTGGGCAGGGAAATGATGGGAATCAGCGTGAAGATACTGCTCGGTGTGCGTTTTCTTACGGTACACCGCGTGGGAGAGAGAGCCATCATTCTTCCTAGAAATGAGGATATCCAGGAAAGGGAGGCTACCATTGACCTCTTTTTCCATGGTGAACTTAATAGCCGACGACTGACCGTTAAGGTGATCCAGGAAACGATCGAGCTCCTCATGGCCATGGGGCCAGATGACATTGGTGTCATCGACATACCTTTTCCAAAGCTTAGGAAGGAGGCGAGCTGAGGCGAGAGCCTTGGCTTCGAAATCTTCCATAAAGAGATTCGCCATGATCGGGGAGAGGGGGGAACCCATGGCAACACCACAGGTCTGTTCGTAGAACTCACCCTCGAAACTAAAGAATGTGGAAGTGAGACATACCTCAACTAGAAGAGCGGTATCCGGATCAGTAAGGCGATATATCACTTCCATGGCCTCTTTAATCGGAATGCAAGTGTATAGGGAGACCATGTCAAAGCTGACAAGAATGTCCTGAGGGTCGAGCCTAATATCCTGGAGATCCACGATGAAAGAAGCTGAGTCCTTCACGAAGGAATCGGTATGGCCAACCAGGGGTTTAAGCTTAAGAGCCAGAAACTTGGCTAGAAGGTAGGTCGGACCCCCGATGGTGTTGACGATAGGTCTGAGAGGAACTCCTTCCTTGTGGATTTTAGGCACCCCATAGATTCTAGGAGCGATGGGATTGCTCTCAATGAGCTTACGGGACAGGTCCCCAATCGAGTTACTAGACTTGATGGCATGAGCCACTGTCCTAGATATTTTCTTTAGAGGGTTTTTAGCAAGTTTTTTATAACTGCCACTGTTGTGAAGATGGTCTAACATCTTCTTCCGGTAATCGTCTTTGTTGAGGATGACCGTAGCCCCTCCTTTGTCTGCCTTAAGGACAACAATATCTTCATTCTAATTTAAGGACCTTAGGGCCTCGGACTCTTCCTTACAGAGGTTCCTCCGAGGGGGTTTTTCCCTCCTAAGGACCACGGCACAATCTTGCCTGATGGTGTCCTTAATATTATCAGGCAAACCTCTGATTCCCTGCTCTACGTCACATATAATATCATCCACAGGGATTTTTCTAGGGGCAAGGGCAAAGTTTAAGCCCTTTCTTAGAAGACTAAAAACGGCAAGGGAGAAGGAAAAGCTGGAAAGGTTAACTACCTTACTATTCCGAGACGATGAGGGAAGAGAGACCTTTCGGCCGAGGTTCTTTTGATTATTACTATTGTCGGGACCAACATTATCATCCTGACAATCAGAGTACTTATTAGAATCCTCCACGCTATTATTACTAATAAAACCAAAAGAATTACTTACTACACTATTGTTATTAACTAGATTATTGATGTTATTGTTAGGGGTCAAATTATCATTACCCATTTCGCTATTGTTGTTATTAAATAACCCATTATTATTATTCTTAGAATTGCCTAAATTATTAATCTTGTTATTATAAATGTTATCATTGGTACTTACACTAAAGCCCTTATTGGATTCACCTTGCTTGTTATGTGGATTGATTATATTCCTATTATCATTTT
This sequence comes from Pinus taeda, assembly GCA_000404065.3. Classification (NCBI taxonomy): domain Eukaryota; kingdom Viridiplantae; phylum Streptophyta; class Pinopsida; order Pinales; family Pinaceae; genus Pinus; species Pinus taeda. Next base: position 3,719 of record APFE030577670.1, read on the forward strand.
TGTTATTATATGATTTATTCTTATTAGTAATATCATTTTTATTGTTCCTATATAAAATATCATTATATTTATTGTTCCTCTTATTGTAATGCTTATTGTTATTGTCCCACTCTTTAATATAGCTATCATGTAACCTATTGCTATGGTCCTCATTATTTATATTGAGCATATTATTATCCGCTTCTTAATATTACATAAATAATAATAATATTAAATTTATTGATATATCTTTAGCTTGGGTCCTGGAGTCAAATTAGCTGTTATGTGGTCCTGGAGTCAAAATAGCCGTTAGGTAGCCGTTGGAGTCTCTTCTCAGTCTATTTAACTGGCTGGGCCTAATCTGCTTCTTCATCTTGTCCTGACGATGAACCACACTTGTTGGTTCGAAACGCGTCGACAAATGTCTTTTTCATGTGATTTACGCTGAAGCTCCTCTTATAATTATGACTAATCACAGAAGCCTCAATTCTACAACCACTTGACCTTCCAAATCTTCAATTTGGCCTTCTTTCTCCTTTAGTTGATTGGTCAATATATCTTGTATTCTCTTTTATTTGGCCAGATGGGTCAAATTAATGTCTCCTCTTTGAGATATTTTGGCTTTTTATAATAGACCTATAATATCTTATCATGCTCCCTACATGCATCTGTTAGTCTACCAAATTATCTAGAATGTTTTATATTGGCATCCATGGTAGATTCATATTCATCCTTAAGAAGCATAAAACTATGACCATTATATTATTCACTAACCATATATGAATCATTATCATTAAAACTATCTAAAACACAACTCAAAAGTAAATAATTATGGTTTATAACTACAAATATGTTTCCTTGTTGCATAATTGGTTCAGTTAGAGTTTCTTCCTTCTTGTTGTTGCTACTTGCTCCATTTAACATATGTAGTCTATCCCAAATCTCATTGGAAGATTTCATATATGTTATGTTTTCAATATGAGGAGTATGGATATTCTCACATATAATCCCCCTTGCTTGAGCATTTCTTTGCATCATACTTGCTGGCATGGAATTCTTTCCACATCCTTCACAAACAAATTTAAAAATGTCAACACGACAAGGCACCAATTGAGATCATAATTTTATTTTCCATACATGGAACCTTGCAGCAGTTAGAAAAAATACTCCTTGAGAATTCATTCTAAAATGAAATTTCAATACTTTCCAACCTTCCTCTCAGATCTTCTCTTCAGCTACTAAGCTACTACCAAGAGCCTAATTCTGATCCGAATAGTTTCCTTGAGCACTAATGAGAGGAAGGGGGGTGGGTAGGTGAATCAATTGTGTGACTTATGAATAATTTTTAGTAATTTTAATGTCAATTGATTAATGATTTAATTTAACAAACAAAACATTAATAGATAATCACATTGTAGGTTTTAAACTCGTAAAAAAATTATCTAGAGATGAATTCTAAGAACATAAAATAAACAATCAAGAGAATATAAAAAAAATACAGAGATATTTTTCCCTGGATCCCAAAACCAAGATTAACATATTTATTTTTCATTATGTTCCTTTCAATGCTACAATACATATATATACATGCCGAAGAATTCATAAAACCCAATCCATTAACCCTCGATTAGAACATAATCATAGTTTTGTTGACAAGATCTACAAAATAAAATGGGAATAAAACAATCATGCCCTAAACCATGTGAAAAATCCATGCAAAAAACCATAGGTAGGTCCACCCACATAGTATAGGGTCCAAAAAAATTTCCCAGGCCACTCCCTGAGAACCTGTGTAGGGGGGATACCACTGCTTTAAAACCCATGAATAGGGGGCCCCCCGTGACCCCCTTTTTGCACCCCACACAAAAACAATGAGGTATATTGCCCCCTCGTGCATGCGACTATTCGTGGAAAGAATATAATGCGCACCCAAAATTATCCCACTTGTTGTTTTCTTTTCCACATAGGGGTTCACAAGAGAGCTTAGTTATTGGTCCAACCCTGCAATTCCAATTGTTTCTTTACACCAATAAAACTTCTTAGTGTTCATATATTTTGTCAATGCATCTTCACCATTCTTGAAAGTTCCAACCTTTATGTCCTCAACCATATCCCTCACAAAATGATACCGAACATCAATGTGCCTTCTGTTTGAATGATTAGCATGGCTCTTTACCAAGGAAATTACACTTTGGTTGTCACAGTGTATCCTTATGGCTCACTATACTAACCACATACTTGAACACAATATCTGTGTTGGGAACAGGAGCCCCCAAGGATAGTTTCGAGGCTAAAAGCCCATGTTTTGGGTCAATTTTGTAATAAAATTGTAAATTACCCAAATTTTGTGGTTGCGGAGCACAAAGGTGTCATGAGTCATAAAGGGTTGTCCACCCTTATTTTTTTAAAGTGTAAAGTCAACTGTAAAGATCCACCCATGGTCCATGGATCATGGGATTGTATAAAAAGGAGCTAAGTAAGTAAGTTTTAAGTAGTTTTGTAGAAGAAGACAAGTCTTGGAGTCATGGTAGATAATTCTAAGTGTTTTGGGTGTTAACGTAGGTAGAGGCTCTACAGCAGAGTATGCAAAGGCATAAGGTGGAATTTCACATCTGAGTGCTCAAACCCCTGTAGCTGTGTGCACAAGGTGGATAAAGTCTTTAATAATTTGAAGATATCAATAAAGAGAAGTATTATGCAAATTCTATGTGTTTATTTCCTGTTAATGCATCTAGTTATATTGTGTTTTGGGTTTAATTTATAACGTTTATATGATGCACGATTATATGTGATTATATTGGGTAATTGAATGCAAGTAAGAATATCAATTTACGCAACGCTAACTATGATTGTTTAGTAAGATAAGAAAAACACTTAGGAGAACATGGGAACCTATACAGTACGTTGTCATAACAGCATGAACATACCTAGATCATGGGTTAAGGTTGCACGAAGGCCAATTGTACACCTTCGCGGAGGTACTAAAGGGTGGAATAAATGGGTAGACTAATAGATCTCTAAAAGATTAGTGACTTATGTGAAAGAAGGAACAAAGGGTATAAACTAACATCACGACTGTCTTAGGGTGTAGAAACTTGGTTCCAACATCCTCCCATTCTACTTCAAGTGAGACTTCGGTTCAGCTTTGTGAGATGATGTGGAAAGGGCCAGTAGTGTAGGGATTTGTTTGGCTGACTAACGTTGAACCTAGGTCAGGCCCCACACTGGCAACAAATGATTCCATCGCCAAGACTAGAATCTGCATAAGAGATGTGTGATGTCATATCACTGGAATCCCACTAAGAAAGAGGTCGAATACTAGTTGGATATGAAGATCTGTGGCTGACAAATGAACAGTGGTTGGATAGGTACATGTATACAGAAACCCACGAGATCTTTTTCTATTCCTTTTCAGTTGAGCTATACAAGTGGATTGCAAAGCTAGCAGATAGCCAAGGAAGGTGGATACTTGACGGTCCTATTGTCTAGACCCTAGAGTTAGTACAGAGACTGGAAGCCTTTGAGGATAAGATTGCTCGTGTTGTTGATTATTAACTCGATCGAATCATAGGAGGATTTTTTATTGAATTCATGGTCATTACCTCAGCTTGTTACAGCGAGGTAGAGCGACACTTTTTCAAAGTCTGCAAGGTAAGTACTTGAAGTCTTTGAATACCTAGATTAAGATGTTATTGTGTGAAAAATGGGTTATGTAGCCACCTTGATGTTTGGAGCTATGCGAAGTGGAAAGAATTAAAAAAATGAAGGAAGAAAGTGTCCTGAATATAGCCCACTGGTTTCACCTCCATTGGATGGTGAAGAGGGAGTAGCAAAGGCTTTTCCACGAAGTGTAGTTCAATTAATAAAACAAGGATTCCTACGACTACCCCCTACACCTACACTACCTCCAACTTCACCACCATCTCCTGCGACTTCACCCATACCACCACCACTTCTACCACCATTCAAAATGGAAAATTTAGTAAAGCTACCTTTGTTTAAAGGCTTGCGAAATGAGTACTCAGACTAGTTTTGGTTCGTCATGAAAGCCGTATCGGAAGCTCAGGGCATGACAGATGACCACGTGAAGAAGGAAACATTGGTTAATGCTTGGTAGTATTGTGTGCTAACCTGGTCCATCAAGTACTCTAATGATAACCCAAATGCTGGAGTGGCAAACATCCAGACCGTGCTGAATAAAGAATTCAGTAGGCCTAAATCTGAGGCACAGTCGATTGTGGGGTTCAATGAAATCACGATGAAACTAGGTGAGATACCTTAAGAATTGGATCAGAGGTTGAAGTGTAAGATCCGCAAAGCCAATATGAACTTAATAGATGGAAAGCACCGCAAGTGATTTGTGGCTTCGATCCTGCCACACCTAAGGGTTACGTTGTCACAACAGAATATTATGACTTAGGTGGAGGCCTTGGAGATTGAAATGAGACTACATGAAACACCGATGCAAGATTTGAATCTAGGGGTTCAGTAGATCCATGCGCAACTGCAAAATATTTTCCTTGAAAGGCAAAGTTTAAAGTAGGACAAAATAGTTCGACTAGTCATGCACAAAGAAGTATGGTGACTGAAATGTAAAGGTCAGGGGCATGACAAAGACCACTTCCCAGTATTTGTGAACTATACTGCAGGAGGAGGACCAATGCATTTGACCCCAGAGGCCCATGCAGGATCGAGTGCGAGGCCTGCATTGTGTTGCGCTATATGTCAAGTAGTAGGAAAACATATGCTCGATAACTATCATTAGCTGCAGAAGTTTGTACAAACACCACAACAACTATTCTGCAACTTTTGTAGGTTGGTAGGGCATGATGAGTGCAACTAGAGAAGCTGTGAATTGATGATGGAAAAAACCCACCGATAGTGTTCAGGTGGAAAGGCAACCCCCTGACCAGAGTGTTGTGATGGTGCGAACAGGCTTTAAGGGGCATGGACGAGGCCGAGGTGGAGGAGGACTTCACAAAGGTCGGGGAAAATTGATCTATTACAATTGCGGAGGACCAGGACACTATGCCCATGAATACACTAACCTAACACAATTGTCATGCAAATATTGTACACAGTGTGATCATGAGACAGAAGACTGTCCTACGCTAACAACGAGGATTCGCAAAAAAGGGGCACTACCTCCTCAGCCTACTCAGAACCTATAGATGATAAGGTTTGAGCCCTTCAAAGATGATTTGAATGTGAATATATTTCTCCAAGGTGGAATTGCAATGGGTGATGATAAGGAGAAACAACCCGAAAATAACGCATGGGTTTGCAAAGCTCCAACGAAGGAGGCTGAGTTTGACTTAGAGTGTGCATGCGAAATGTTCATGGAAGTAAAGAAGAGCTTCCTTAAGGCCTCTACCTTAGGCAGCAAGGATAAGTGTTGGGCATAGAATCCCCCCACAGCATGGTTTGGGGCTCAAAGCCCAAGTTTTCAGTAATATTATTGTAAAAGCTCCACGAATTGTGGGCGCGGAGTGCGAATTATATGTTAGAGACATAGGGTTGTTCACCCTAAGTTTTGAAGGTAGTGTCAGCCTACCAGACCACAGGATTGTATCAATAGAGCAAGGCTCTAAGTTGTAAAGTAGTTAGGTAACCAACGAATGGAGTCAAAAGGATAGCAAGCATAGAGCAAGAGTCTAGTATCTTGGGTTGTAGTAGTAGGAAGAGGCTCTGCAATTGAGTGTGCAGAGGCCTAGTAGAGTCTATAGCTAAGTGTGCAGACCCCTCCAACTAAGTGCGTAGGGCATAGTCGTGTCTATAACCAAGGAAGAAGAATAATAAAGAGAATTTTATCTGAATTTCGTGTATCTATTCTTATGTTATTAAATGTTTGATATCAATTGCAATTATAATATTTATTTACTGTGTGTTGTTGCATGAATGGTGAATATTGGTAAGTATAAATGAAAGCATACAGATAAGCTAAGTTAATAAACTAATATCAGGTTACTAGTAAGCATCTAGGTAATAACACTATTCCCCCCGAGGAGGGGTATACGAAGGCAACATCACTGACTACGAAGTGCTGATAAGTGCACGTAGCAAATTCCAAGTAGGGTCAAATCGTGGACCACTTGGAACCCATAAGACATCCCCATAGTCTAGAAACCTGGTTCTAGGACCCTCCCATACTACTTTAGGTGAGACGTCAGTCCACGCTATGTGGCCTATTGCCGAAAGGGCCAGTAGTATTGGGATTTGTTTGGGTAAATCTTCTTCGAACTTGGGTCAGGCCCCAACAAGCCAAAAAATGGTTCCATTGTCGTGACCAAGATCTACATAAGGGATTTCTGATGTCATGTCACTGGAATCCAATGAAGAAAGAAATTGAAAGGTGTTTAGACAGAAAGATTCACGAGTTCGTGGCACAAGAAAATAGGAATTCGCGAGTATCAGAGGAACAGTGGTTGGAACACTACTTATATACAGAAATCCACTTTCCCTTTGAGTTGTATGAGTGGATCACAAAGCTAGCAAACAGTCAAGGAAGGTTTAGGCTCGACAAACCAATTGTGTGGACTCCAGAATTAGTGCGCATACTAGAAGTGTCAGAAGAGAAGTTCACACACACTATGGACCGTTGGCTTGATCAAATTATAAGGGGGTTTATCACCAAGTTCACGGTAGATATGACTATTAGCTATAGTGAGGTTGAATGATGCTTGCTCAAGGGACCACGAGGTAAGTACATTAAACCATTGAACACTTGGATTAAAATGATGTTGTGTGAAAAGCGAGTGATGCGAATAAATTAATTTTTGGGACTACTCGAAGTGGGAGGATCTATAGAAACGAAGGTAGCACAAAGATAGAAAATAGTCCCTTGATTTCACTGCAGCGAGAAGGTGAAGAAGAGCTAGCAAAAGTTTCTTTGAGAAGCATGATTAGTTTGATAAGGTAGCGAATTCCTCACATACCACCCCCACCTACACTACCACTACTCTCACCACCACCATCTCCATCTCCGCCCACACCGCCTCCACCACCACTACAGTTTAATATGGCAAGAGCAATAAAATTGTTGGTATTCAGGGGAGTAGGGAATGAAGATCCAAACCAATTTTATTTCGTGGTAAGGGCTATATGGGAAGCACAAGGAGTCATGGATGACAATATAAAGAAGGCAACATTGGTGAGCATGTTGCAGGATCATGCACTATTGTGGTACATTAAACATTCTAATGACCATCCGAATGTAGGGATCACAGATATCTAGGCCACGCTGAACAAGGAATTTAGCAGGCCAAAGTCGGAGACACAATCGATTATCATGTTTAAGGAGATCATGATGCTTCCAGGCGAGACCCCATGGCATCTGGATCAAAGACTGAAGAGTATAATTCACGAAGCCGACATGACCTTCACATATGGGCAACACCGCGCATGGTTTGTAGCGTCACTAACACCGCATCTAAGGATGGCTTTATCACAACAGAAGTTATCCACCCAGTCCAAATCTTTGGAGATGGAAATGAGACTACACAAGACCCCAATACAAGGTCCTGGCCTAGGAGTCCAACAAATCTAAGCGTAATTGCAAAATTTGTGTTTAGAAATGCAAAGTTTGAAACAAGATAGGACAACTCAGCCAAAGGCATGCGAGGAGGTATGGTGCATAAAGTGCAAAGGCCAGGGGCATGACAAGGATCATTGTCCAGATTTCATGAATTACTTAGCCGAGGGAGAGCTGATGCCATTAATACCTGAGGAAAAAGCAGGACCGAGCACAATGCCTGCATTATGGTGCATGATTTGTTAGATAGGAGGAAAACACACTACACATAATTGTCATCTATTGCAGAAGTATACGCAGATGTACTAGCCATTGTTTTATAATTTCTACAGGTCGGTAGGCCATGATGAGCGCACTTGCATAAGCTATGAACTAATGATGGATCAAACTCCTACCTACAGAGTGCAGACCAAAATGTGAGCCCTCAACTCAAATCCAAGAATGACGCACGTTGTATTTCAAGGGTGTAGACGAGGTTGAGGTGGAATGTGACGAGGAAGGGGAAGCAAAAAACTAATTTGTTACAATTGTGGTGGACTAGGGCACTATGCCTGTGATTGTACAAATCCAATGAGAAGATCATGTTTATATTATACTCAGTTTGATCATGAGGTACAGGACTGCCCTACACTAATAGTGAGGCTACATGAGAAAGGGGTACTCTAGCATCCCCCAACTTAGAATTTGCAAATGATGAGGTCTGAGCTGTGCGAGGAGGACCCGAATGTAAACATAGTGCTTAGAAGCGGTATCACGACAGAAGAGGACAAAGGTAAGTAGCCTGATGAAAGTGTGTGGGTTCACAATGCTCCTACAAAGGAACCTGAATTCAATCTAGAGCGCATAAAGGAGACATTCATGGAAGCTAAGAAGAGATTCATCGAGGCCTCCACTTCAAATAGTAAGGATCAACTAGAGCTGGATATGGATCCTTCAATGATCACTACCTTTCTAGAGATATGTATGAAACTGTTGCATGATAGCAAGGCTATGAAAGGGTTGCAGGAACTTATCACTAGGTGCGTTGGGTTAGGAGAACCTCGCATAGTTCGAAAGCTCGAGAAACATACATCACGAACGGGAAGGGAAATGATATTGACTGTGCAAATCAAGGAGGATGAAACGGATCAACTAATCCTAAATCTAGGATCGGACGTGAATGTGCTGCCAAAGAAGAGATGGGAGTGCATGGGTAGGCCTGCATTGCAATGGTCCCCTATTCAATTATGGATGGTGAACCAGCAAATGATCCTACCGAGGGGAAGATTGTAGGGGATAATAGTAGACGTCGAAGGTGCGAGCGTGCTTGTAGATTTCGAGGTGATTGAAATTGTCAATGACAACAACCCATATCTCGTGCTACTGGGAATAGACTAGGCGACTAATATGAACGGAGTAGTAAATCTGAAGAAGCGCAAAACGATTTTTGAGAAAAAGTCACTACGTGTAGTGGTACCTTTAGACCCTGCAGAAGGAGTGTGTTACACAGAGCCAGTGCGCAACGACGAGAGTGACAATGAGCTAGACTATATCTAAAAGATAACCACTTAGGAATAGGATTGGGTGAATCCTACAGCAGATGACCAGATTTCATGTGAACGTGAAAGCTCTTGCACATCATATTTGAATGAGGAAATAGAGCGATGGTAGAATCAGTTACATGAGCTAGCCACACTCAATTGCAACATGATGGTAAGATCACTGTGCTGCATGAAAATAGAGTCAAGAAATCTGCCTGTGTATGATGGGTTGACATCGATGGATGAATTCCTGAACAAATTTGAAAGCGCAATTCCAGAACAATAGCAGTTTGATGCTCTAAAATGGGCACTGCACTTGACACCCACAAGGCGGTGGGGTACGCATCAAAGAATCTTTGAGGACTGGCACAGATGCAGAAGGATGATGCACCTATCATTTGGGAAAACACAGATGTGGATAGCAGACAAGTATGATGGATGGGATGATCCATGAACACACCTCGCTAAATGGACCAAGGTCTACGGGGAAGAGCCATAACCTCAATGGGTACATCTATTCTATCATACCTTGGATGTTATACCATTGAATTGGTATATTGAGACAGAGCTTCACCATGGTATGAGCGAATGGGATATCTTGCGCGAGGGATTACTGTTAACTTTCGTGTTTGAAGATCATTGGTGGGATATTGTTGACGATGTGCTACAGGCAGTAAAAGCAGTTATCTTCAAAATACCCCAGAATCTAATGGAAGTACTTAAGCTAGAATGGGCAACACAACTGAGCTACGTGCTAGTGTTACAATGTAAATGTTGAGGAGGATGATGAGGACCCATGAAATATTAACATTCCAGAAATAGAAGGTTATCATGAGGTTCGAGGACCATCGATTGAGGATCTCGAAATCACTGCGCTGATGGAAAAGTTATTGAGAAAGGATGTTAGATTTTATTTGAATGACGATTGTATGAAAAGTTTGGACATCCTAAAGGGGAAATTGGCCTCCGCTCCAATCCTAGTCTTCCCAAAATGGGATGTGGAGTTTCATGTCCATGTTGATCCATCGTCTATCGCACTGGGAGCAGTGATCACACAGGAGGGCGGGGAATGCTTGGATCACCCTATTGTGTTTGCACGTCAGAGGTTGTCCAAAGCAGAGAAGAACTATTCCATCACTGAGCGCGAGGGGTTAGAAATGGCCTACATGCTATAAAAATACCAACACTATTTACTCGAAGGACATTTCAAGATGTATATTGACCATTCTGCACTAAAATACCTAGTCAATAAGCCTGCATTGGGGGGGTGCATATGCAAGTGGCTCTTATTGTTCCAAGAATATGTTTTTAAGGTCATAGTCAAGTCGGGGTGCCTGAACACAAGACTGGATCACTTGTCACGAATTGAGACAGGGGAGGAACCCACTAATTTGTAGGAGTGACTACCTGATGCACAACTCTTTGCAATGCGCATCACAACTGGCATTTCAAAGTTATAATTCACTTTTTGACAATAGGTATTGCGTCGAAGGAATACTCCGTCCAACAAAAGAAGGAATTGGTGGTACGCACGACAGATTTTTCTGTCATCGCAGGGCACCTATACAAAATGGGAAATGATGAGACATTGCAAAGATACATACCTAAATTCGAACAAAGCCAGATCCTCATGGAAGCACATGGGGGTGTTGTAGGAGGAAGCTATTGTTATCGGGAAAACTAGTGTCCATTCAGAGCTGCTAGTCCCTCTAAGATAGGTAGCTATATTAGAAACAAACAAACTAAAGTCACTTGTGTTTTCCTTTATGAGAAATAGATGAGAGAGAAGAAGAGAGTACCAACCTCAGTCTTTCGCTTGCTTTCTTGCTTGTTTCCTCTCCCCCTTGACAGATATTTGCCACTCGTTCCTTGCTTTTCCCACTTCAAAGAACACCTGTAGAGTCAAAGTAGAAAAATACCATCAAAACATATAGATCTATAATCATAAACAATATAGGATCAGATATATATTAACCATACAAATGTATATATCAATACAAGATTCAGAGATATACAATAATATGGAGGAAAACTCAAATAGCTTTATTGATAGAAGTAGTAGAAGAGAGGATTACAACCCATTGGTCTGATCCAGTGACATCCTCCCAGCATGAAAGCCCTCTTCACCTCATGAAAAGCTAGATCACCCAACACAATGATGTTCCACAGAGAAACCAACAGCACTTCCTTACAAGATACAAAATTCCAGCCCCTGGATGTCTAGGATGAGTGATCCATATACAGATGTTTGCGGGTGGGTGAGTTAGTTTCTGGGATTTTGATTAGTGTCAGCTCTATGATAGTTCTTGGTTCCACTTGGAGATTTCATGATCTCTTACTCATCCCTGGGCGAATTCAGAGAGGCAAGTGTCACAGGAGAAGTTTCTGAAAGATTCCATGATCATCCACCTTGCAA
>APFE030577682.1:0-22584 GCA_000404065.3 Pinus taeda
AAAATGCAACTATTGTGATAAGAAAACAATGCTTGATCAGTATCATATAAAGCCAATCAGCCTCCCAACTCCAGTGAAGTAGCTCATTCATTATCCCAACTCACTTCATAATCCCAACGTTCTCTTTTAGCTAGTAAGTTGCCTTCCACTTCCTACTTCCAAATCCTAGTAAGTTGCCTTCCACTTCCTACTTCCAAATCCTAGAAGAAATCTGTCTAGCTGGTTGGCTAATTTTTTTGGTTTAATTTGTCTAAAATTTGATAGAGATTTATTAAAATCACAAGTTTAAACTGTAAACTCTCCACAATGAAAATGATAAAAAAAAAAAATTCAAAATACTAAATCCATAAATAATCAAAAACCAATTTTAAATAATAAATATTAAAATTTCACCATAAAAAATTAACCACATTTCAAGATATTTACGATAAAACTAACCCAATATCATTTTGATAAGCTTATTAGTATATAAAACTGAAAATAACCCACATCGCTCTTACCATTAGCATTGTAATACTGAAATCAACATCCCATTCAGCATTGTAACAATGAAACAAACGTCCCATTCAATCAATGTTCAAAACCTTATAAAATTGGATTATACTAGCATTTGCACCAGATGTTGCAAAGAAAACACCGTAAGGCATAAAGTGTGGAAATCCATTATCCATGTAGTGTGTGCATTATGAAAACATATAGGAAAAATATGTCAGAATTGTCAATGACTTATCCTATTCATAAGCCTTCTTCACTTAAATCAGACATCCCTGTAGCAGAGAGGTTCAAATTGTGCTATGTGACTGAATATTTTCTCTTAATAGCCAGACATGGACAAAGATGGTTTAAAACCTCTACAAAGTTATAGAAGATAAGTCACACCTTGTGTCATTTCATTTGATGTGCTATTGTGAAGTGATGTCGCCCCTGCTTTTATAAAGGTAGACACCTCTCGTATGTATTCTGCACTAGCTTGCACATAAGCAAGACCACGCTGAGAATATGTGGCACACAGAGGAGGATGGGGTCTAACATGATTTTTTCTCATTGCTTCCCATCCAACCAAAACTGTGGACTGTAAATTTGAAGATCGGGAGCGTAGGGACTCCATATTTAGAAAGGATGACCTACAAGATTGAAAACTACATCTGGATGGCATATCTGGCATGATCTTGACTTTATGCACTACATCAAAAACGATGTATTGAAAGCTCAGTTTAAACTGTCTTTCTGAATCATGAGGTGTTTTACATTCACTTGCTTTATTTCAAGTGCAATCAAACAACCATAGACTCCCAAACCTACCTAATGGAAAAATTTTGATGGAAATTATAACAACACAATAGATCTCTATTCTCTACATCTATTTGTTTCTTTTTCACTACCTTTCAAGAAGAAAAAGATATGTGCCATTTAGAAAATAAGGAATAAAAACAAATCAACTATACTTATTATTAATGCATCCATATCAAGTCAATACAAAATAACCATGAAAAGAATCAGATGCTACTGTACCTTGAACCTTAATTTTTCCAATAGTTTTCTTTGGTTTAGGAACAATTCCTTCCAGGGTAGCATCTCTAAAAGCATTTCTCAACAGTTCTTCCTCTAGTTGCAACAATATTTGTTGTAGTCTATACAAGTTGCAGACATTTCAATTTACACAATTACTTACTAATATGCAGAGTATTACCTTCATTGTGAAAGAATTTGCATTTTCCAAACTACATGACAATTAAAAGAAATCAACAAAGACAATTTTGTTAATAACCTACATCCCTGTAACAGAGAGTTTCAAATTGTGCTATGTGAATGAATATTTTTTCTTAATAGCCAGACATGGACAAAGATGGTCTAAAACCTCTACAAAGTTATATAAGATAAGCCACACCTTGTGTCATTTCATTTGATGTGTCGTTGCGAAGTGATGTCGCCCCTGCTTTTATAAGGGTAGACACCTCTCGTATGTATTATGCACTAGCTTGCACATAAGCAAGACCACGCTGAGAATATGTGGCATGCAAAGGAGGATGGCGTCTAACACAAATTTTTTTCACTGCTTCCCATCCAGCCAAAACCATGGACTGTAAATTTGAAGATCGGGAGCATAGGGACTCCGTATCTAGAAAGGATGACCTACAAGACTAAAAACTGCATCTGGATGGCATATCTGGCATGATCTTGACTTTACGCACTGCATCAAAAACAATGTATTGAAAGCTCAGTTTAAATTGTCTTTCTAAATCATGAGGTGTTTTACATTCACTTGCTTTATTTCAAGTGCAGTCAAACAACCATAGACTCCCAAACCTACCTAATGGAAAAATTTTGATGGAAATTATAACAGCACAATAGATCTCTATTCTCTACATCTATTTGTTTCTTTTTCACTACCTTTCAAGAAGAACGAGATATGTGCCATTTAGAAAATAAGGAATAAAAACAAATCAACTGTACTTATTATTGATGCATCCATATCAAGTCAATACAAAATAACCATGAAAAGAATCAGATGCTACTATACCTTGAACCTTAATCTTTCCAATAGTTTTCTTTGGCTTAGGAGAAGTTCCTTCCAGGGTAGCATCTGCAGAATCATTTCTCAATGGTTCTTCCTCTGGTCACACCAGTATTTTCTATAGTCTATACAAGTTGCAGACATTCAATTTACACAATTACTTAATAATATGAAGAGTATTACCATCATTGTGAAAGAATTTGCATTTTCCGAACTACATGACAATTAAAAGAAATCAACAAAGACAATTTTGTTAATAACCTACCCAAAGGCATTACGCAAATCAATGCACTCATTATGAAGGAATTTAGGAGCTTCCATGCAACCACTGGCCCATGCTTGGAGACAATGATGCACACAGGCCTCATAGGCAATGAGGGCTTGCCAGGCTCCTTGCCCACTACACTCAATAATTGCAAGCGCATTATTGTCAAAATGCATAGCAGATGAGAAATAGAATCTATCTGATAAATAATTGTTGATCCACATTAACATGAAAAACAAATCTTAAGACATCCTGGGCACGGACCAGCTACAATCATGATAGTTGGCTCATGCCTAGAAACAAAGGTGCACACATCCCCCATAGACAATAAGGGCTTGCCCACTACACTCAATGAATTGCAAGCACATTCAGGTCAAGATCTAGAGCAAATGAGAACTACATTCTATCTGGTAATGAATTACTAATCCACATTAACATGAAAAATAAATCTTAAGGCATCCTAATTGTTTCCTTTTATATATCAACACACGCAAGACCTTAGGTAGGAAGAAACAGTCAAACCTGAGGTGAAAAGCGGGTGGATGGCTTGTTGAAGCTGTTGATTGCCAGCAAGAACTTGCTGCCTCTCTAACATTCACAAAAGCGGGCTTATAAAAGCAAAATCAGAGACTTTTCTTATAACAGTTTGAAGTTTGAACTCATGTATGACTATAAACAAGTGTACTAATTTATCAGACCACATTTTTCTAATTTACAACAAGACCATAGATTTATGAATCTGAGGATGTATTTTGAACATTGATCAGTTTGTGCTTGTACACTGAAGTGTCTATCCGGCCCTTGATTGAAAGTTGTATATGAGGATTCTTATGGCCTGCCAAAGTTAAGTTCTGCTTCAATAACCTTAGGCTTGGCAGAAGATCCAGAAAAAAGACATGATAATTCTGCCATAACCTTTGTATTTGATGGCACGCAGCTCCCTGGATTAATGCATTCCCCTCCCTCAGACAAAAGTCCACGCCACAACCCTCTAATTTGATCAGTTGTAGTTTTTTTGGCTGATCAATATTAGGCAAAGAAGCCATCACTTCATCTACACTTGGTGATTCATCTCGTTCTACCCCTTGTACTCTCTGAAAATGACCATTTTTCTTGGAATTTCGGCACAACACCTAATCATCAAGCTGGAGAACATAAGTACCATCAAAATCAACAATACCAATTTTAGTTGAATGAATCAATTCCTATTCATAAAGAATCAAAACATAAGAACTATGAAAGGAAAATCATTCATATTGATCAATATTCACCGGTATATGAACAATAATTCCATAAAATATTATCACAAAACAGTCAAATTAGAAAATTTCAACAATAATGCATGATCCAGTTGGTTTTTATCCCTTTGGGTGGTCTTCCTCCATAGAACACCAGGGCCTTCTTCACTCCCATCTTCTGTGTACCTGCTGATGTAGATGTTAATATAGGCTTGTCCGTTCCAGTAGCTTTCCAGTACCCAGATGTTGCAGCTCTATTAGGTCTAGTCCCATTGGGGTATTTCCTGTCCCTTGGGCTGAAACAATACCATTCTTGCTCTCCAAAAGTTGCCTTATCTGCACATAATTCAGATACCCAAAAACTCCAATTTCAGGATCAATACAAAAACAATTTTCCTTCTGCAATCTTCAAAATTGAGTTACTTCTAATGGAATAGAATATCTCTACTAGAATTTTGTAGGATCTAAGGAAAAAGATCATAAAAAATTGTACAAAATGGTTAATCCTAAGATTAGCTGCAATTCACCTTATAGTCCTGCTCTATCTAATCTACAAATTCTTATGTTGGGTGATGCAGCCTAAAGATATAAGACACAAGGTTACCCTTGGCGTAAAAATTGCAAACGAAAATTCACAGGCGTCTTCAACAACACCCAATAGGAATCTGAAGAAAAATTTCGACAACGGCAATGGATTTCTCAAGGGCTTTTCTTCCTCTGGGGCAGATTCACCCTTGGCTCCTACAGATTCAATCAAAAAAACAATAGCAGTCACCGTTAGACGATTCATCTCTAACCTTATTGATCCGGATCTCATTTATACATTCGGGAAAGCCATGGATGAAATTTCCCCCAGAGATTTGATGGAGCCCATTTTAAAGGTCTATCAGGACAGCACGGGAAGCAAGAGCTGAGAAGACAAAAAGGGTACCCCAGGAAAATCTTTCAGGCTCCAATCTAGCAAAATTCAGGTGAGGGTTTGCAACTGTTTCAAATATCGTGAACAGTTGCAATTTTCCAAACTACATGACAATTAAAAGAAATCAACAAAGACAATTTTGTTAATAACCTACCCAAAGGCATTACACAAAACAATGCACTCATTATGAAGGAATTCAGAAAAGCCATATTGATTCGAGGGAGCCCTCCAAATCCAATCCGAAACCCCACTCCCATCTGCAATGTGACCAACTTTACTGCCAAGTTCTAAGGAATTTCGTCCCTAGGAAAATGCTTCCAATGGCCACCGTCCAGAACCTCTGATAGATGAATCCACAACAACATATTGACCCACTTTACCGCAGGTTCTGAGGAATTCCTTGTCCAGAAAAACACTCTGAGTGGCCACTATTCGACCATTTTTGGCATTTTCTATTGCAGAGATGAGATGGTCATTTCCCAGATCCAACAGTGAGATTGGAAGCAGAGGATCTATGCGAATGGAATTTATGCCTCTGTGAATTAAATCTAGGCAGATTGTGACTCGGAGAGGCCTAGTGAGAGCCACTGGTTGAAGAATATTTCTGTAAGATTGATTCGCAATTCAATGGTTTTATTGATTACTTGTTGCATAGCCATTGGCGTCGCTACACATAGTATTGTTGTCCATTAAGTCAATCCCAGGAGGCGCAATATTTTATACTACCACTATTAATTAATGAATGGTGTATTTTTAATGACTATCCACAAGAGCTTGCAGTCTAAAGATCACCCACTATCATTTAATCCCTATTCAGAGAAACAGACTATAATTTTATTATTAACATCTCACGGATGCGAGGGAACAAGTCTGAAAATAGCATGCCACACATAATAAGCATCCAAGGAGTAATGGCTAAGTGATTAGGTTGTGAGGATGGGAGGAAGCACATCAATTTTGTAGCCTTTCACAGAAGCTATTGTGTCAGGGAACACAATATCCTCCTCCTCATCCATTGAACCGTCCTCCAGCACCCCCATTGGGAATGGCATCAGATGGCCCGGCAGATCCTCCACTGTCTCCTCCCGAACAAATGACTCCCAAATTTTCTCAGAGATCCGGCACACCATCCTCACGCATTCAAGACTCTCTGGATGAAGATATTCACGCCGCAGGCCTCCATTCTTATGTGCAAAATGTTCGTACCACAGAGACATTCGGTATCTGAATATCTCCCCTCGAGCTCCGTGACCCTGCTGGTTGATGTGCTCTGCCTGGTAACAGCCCTGGGCTATTTCTGTGTCTTTGGCTCCATCCATGGATCGCTTGTTCAGGTTGGTTGATCCTATGATAATATATTCATCATCCACTGCATAGCATAATAGAAAACAACATTTTTTGGCATGTGTAAGAGAATCAGGCGAATTCAAAAATATTAAATGTAAATATAACAACTCTGTTAGGATAGTTCAAGTACATTTTCGAGATCATAAACTCGAAAAGCCCTGAAACTTTTCAAGTTCCATACCTAAACCAAGAAAATGAAATAGAGTTCCTACCTATCATGAGCTTGGCATGGACATAGATCGTGGTTCTCCTGTGAATCTGTGCATTCAAGTAGTCGTCCCTTCTTCTGGTCTTTCTGGAGGTTCATATTCATCCGGGAGCTTCACCTCCCTGTTCCCCACGGAGAAGAAATTCAAATAATCAATCGGGCGGTACTCATGGTCTAGGCCCTCTGCCCTGAGTGCTTCGCCGATCATCTTATACATCATGCGCGCGGTGTTCCTGAACCAGTGCAGGATTGCCTGCACAGTATCCCCCTCCAGTATTCCCTCCAGCCACATTGGGGTCAGCACATGCACGGTGAACCACTCCCGGGCTCTGAGCTTGCTCACTACCTTCAGCGCAATCTCAATCGGTATCAGATGCAGGCATTCATAGTCCTGATCTCGCTCCCAAGAAGCGCAACTGCGGAAGAAGTGTTTCCCAACCTTCAATTGATGACGCGAAGTCAAAACCAGAAGTGAAGCCAAAACTGTTATGGAGGATCAAATTTGCACTGGTCAGGCGGTTAGGGAGGTGCAACTACCTCAGCATAATTGAATGACTCAACATGGCTCAATCGTCTAACATATTATCTAATGGTGCAAAGTAATGACACATAAGCAGAGAGCAAAGTTTATTTCAAAGGGAACGCTTTACGGCGTAAATATTTCTCAAAAAATTGGAAATAAAAAAAAATAATTTTAAAATTAAAATCACCAATCTTGACTTTACAAATCATTTTAACACTAAAACCACTAAAATAATAAGTTCGAACAAACTATAAACAATACAATCTAAAGATAAATTTTAGAGATAGATTAGTTAAGAGTATTGCCTACCAAATGTTAAATTATATAGAGAATCAAATCATATGAAAACTGATTTTAATTAACTTTAAATAATTTTATTAATAAAATTTTCAGAATACTAAATCGATATATATAATTAAAAGCCAATTTTAAATATCAAAAATTAAAATTAAAAAAAGGTTATCCACATTCCCACTAAAAATTCCAAAATATATAATTTCGGACAACGCCTCATATGGAGTTTTGCACCTTTCTTTAAAACAGTTACGTATCAGCAGCACCAAGAATATGTTTACGGTAGAATTATATTTTATTTTTGATATTTTTGTTTAACGTTCACCAATTTATTTAATAAAATAATAGAGAAACAGGTTTTCTTTTTACCATGCTTTTGAAAAACATGTTATAATTTGTATTGGCTTTATAGTTTATATTCTCTAATTATAATTTTTAAAGTGTATGGTTTGTATTAATTTTAGATTTATTTAATTTAATTTTTCAAAAGCACATAATAATTTATTATATGTTCTGTGATATTTTATTGCGAAAAAAATTTAATAATTGCTATTATTTTATATTGTGGTGATAGTTAATTGTGAATAAAATGTTATAATTGTATTAATTATATTTTTATTTTATAATTATATAATTTTAATTTTAAATTTATTTAATTAATAATGGAGTTGTTTTTAGTGTTTTCTAGACTTTCCAGTGTTGGAATTTGAAATTTTCAAGGTGAAATATTGATTGTGTTATTTAAACTCATTTTTTAATTGCATATTTGGATTCATCACACTAAAAACCCTCTAGGACACTTTGATTGTGCAAATTACCCATCAAGCTTGTGATTTCAATAAATTGTGCCTGATTTTAGAGAATTTTGACCCGAAAAACCCACCCAAAAAACTTCCAAAAAGTAAATACAACTCCACATTTTGGCCCATAAGACATAGAATAGATAGAGGGTAGAGGGTATTCTGTTAAGGTATTTTATAGTGAAAAGTTAGTCATTCAAAATTTTATAGGTAAAAATCTAACCATACTAGAAGTTGGTGGCCCAAGAAGAACATGAGCCTCGAGAGATTTTGACGCTGGCCCATAAGACATAGAATAGATAGAAGGTATTTTGTTAAGGTATTTTATAGTGAAAAGTTAGTCATTCAAAATTTTATGGGTAAAAATCCAACCATACTAGAAGTTGGTGGTCCAAGCAGAACATGATCCTCAAGAGATTTTGATGCTTAGATGCCCCTTGGTAGCAGTTTCTCAAACCATATCGATTCACATTACCTAACAAAAAAGTCAACTCTTTAATTTTGAAAAACACATAATGATTTATTTTATTCACATTCCCATTACATATTTGGATGGCTACAATTTAGCGTATTCATGGGTAATTCGAGTGATGCATCTGGCCTCACCTATATATTTGCAACTGAAAATGCATCTATCATTGATCAAACTCGCTTGGATGAAGGGATTCTAAAAGGGGTTTTCCCAATTTTTTTCATAAGTGTAGGTTTAATCAATAGGGAAAAGCTACATGCTCTTGGTTTTAGGATTTAGGGGTTTCGTCACCATTTATTTATTTAGTTATTTTTAATCATTATTATATTAAATGAAAATCCATGGCTTGTACAATAGGTGAATATAATGAAAATCCTTTGAGACTAGCTATATCTATAACCTCATGACAACTTTTATTCTCAAAATACATTAGTTGTTTTACTATCCTAATGGACAGAGGATCTTTGGAGGTGTAGATTCTCCAAAAGACCTGAAGATACAAAAAAAAATTACATTGCATATCAGACCCACTGTTAAGGAATATTTGCGAGGGAAGGAATACCATTTCTCATTAGGACTCCTACATCCATTGGCAAGATCATTTGTGGTAGAATTGTTCATTTGCAACACATAAAAGGAACTAATAGTATAGAAGGAGAGTTTCAGATTCCTAATTCGATCAATAATTCTTTACAACTTGCAATCCTTGGGCAAAGATCCATGAACAAGTTGATAGATAACCTGTGAATCTTCGAACACCACTAATTGTTCGATGTTTTCTTCTTTGGCTAGAAGGAGCCCTTGTAGTAATTCATATGCCTCTATTGCATTTTTTGTGCAATTGTCTAACCCCCAACTGTACTCAATTTTAAATTTTCCATCGGGGTTTAAAATAACCTCACTGACTCCTGCCACCCCTAGATTATGCTTTAAATCACCATCAAAGCTTAGCCTCAACTTCCACCATTCTGCAAGTCTTAAGTGAATTTTCTTACTCTTTGGAAAACTAGGAAGGAGGTTAAGAAGCCATTCCTTTTCTTGGGAATCTATGTTTTCCATATCAATGGGGAGGGAAAAATTCTTCCAATACTTATCACATAGCACTTTAGTTCTTAAGGCTATAGAGTGAGGGTGATACCGCTTCTCATTAAAAATGCTATCATTTTGAGCTATCCAAACCTTCCAATAGAAAAAATCAGGAATGCCAACCAAATTTGCTTGAAAGAGTTCTTTCCTTTGAATTTTCCAAGGTAGAAACCCTCCTAAGAAGAGAAGAGGGAGGTGGGGTGGTCAAGGCATTGAATTCTAGAGAAGAGGCGAGCAAGGGTGAACTCCTAGAGTTCACGAACAAAGGAACAATTGAGAAATAGATGGGAAGTTATTTCTTCATATCTTAGGAATAAAGAACAACTTGAGGGGCCATCCATTACTCTTTTTTGAGGATTCTCCATTGTCAATATTTTACCATGCATTAACAACCAACAAAAGGAGTTGAGTTTTAGTGGATAACTGAGAGTCCAAACTCATGACCAAACATGAGACTTTTGAGGAAGTTCTGCTCGAAACAATAAAACAATGTAGCTTTCTCAAAGTGTAAATTCTAAGTTATGCCATACCTAGGGATTAGCATAGGCACGATTCCAAGGGACACAACCAACCAATAGTGACATCAACAATATAACTCGAGCAAAGAGGTGGTGAGGAACATAGTCACGGTACCAAAAAAACCATGAACTGAAGCTATCCCATTTGAAACATCTGAGAGAATGAATTTTCTTTAAGAGATCAACTAATCTATCAAGGGGATTAGCTTGCAACAACCCTGGTAAAAAATCCATGTAATAAAGTTAATAAAGGAAAAATAATAATCAAGGTCATAGGAGACGTATTCCAAGCTAAATGTTGGGCATGTACAGTTCCATAATTGTTTTGTTTTGACACCATTTTTCCACCATTTTCCTCTTTTCATCATCACTCTCAACTCAATAATGGTAGTAAATCATAGATTTTGATAAGGTAACAACTCCTACATGTATTATTTTTCATATGCATTAATGTTCCTTATTGTTATATTAAAGAGTGCATTAGCTATGGAATTAACATGATTCTGCAACCATTTTATAAATCTACAGCTACCTCCATGCTTTGCGGGGTTCTATTGCGCTAATGAAGCAACTAACCACATGGGTAGTTGAGGATCAATTATGTCATGGATCTCCTCCTATTCACTCGAGTCAATTCATCGAAGGAATTACACAATGGCATGGTCAAACACACAGGTCAACACGTAGCAGCAAAAGTACATGCACATCACATTTTCTCGATTTGATTTTCAAATAGCAAATTGATGAAATAACACTTTTCCTGTCTAGTTTCATATTTGAATTAGGATTGAACAACATACATGTATGCATAGAAGTCTCAACTGACTAAGCACACATTTTAATAAATATGTATCCTCTGTAAACGATAAAGGGAGAGGAAGTAATAGTTAATTGTTGAAGAATCGTGAACCAGACTTTCATTCTTGTATTAATTTGAAGTTACTTTTCTAATTCGATGTGTATATGATTGTGAATCATACCTAATGGATGCGGAGGGCCCCTGTAGATAGTCAAGGTTTTTATTTTATTTTCATTTTGTTTCTTTATGTTATTATTGCATTCTAGTTTAGTTATTTCGTTGTTTTTCATTATTTCGTATAACTCAGATTATCTCATTTATCATTTCATATTTTGTTATGCTTACAGTCATTTAATAGATTAGTCCTTTAACATTTTTTGCTTTAGCACAGTTAGTCTTTTCATGCTTTGTAGAATCAGAATTTGTATCACTCTGCAGTTTGTAATTAGAGATTTCTTTCATGCTCTTTAAAGATCAGAATATATATATATATATATATATATATATATATATATATATATATATTATATATATAATATATCTGTTAGACAAAGTTTTTGTTGGAATTCCAATACTCTGTTTCATAGCAGCAAAGTGTTTATATATATTCATAACTTTAGGATGACTAACATAAGACATTTTAGAATGATTTTAACTCCCAATTGTTCCAATAGAAGCTTAAATCTCATATATTAATTTGTAGAAATCTAACTCTAATAAAAATCTAGATAACAACGAAAATCTCAAAACAAACATAACCATCATCTTACTAAATGAAAGAATAGGCTTCTAGCATATATAGTGCACCTACACTTCCTAAGTTTACCAACTCTGATTGATAATTTATGCTTGCAGTTTAAGAACATTAAATTGACCAAACATTTTGGCATCGTTGCCAGGGAAGTGCATATAGGAGTCCTTTTCTTTTTATTAAAATAAGAAAACAAAAAAACAAAAAAATGCAATCACCTATCACCCCCACTATATCATGTGGTGGAGTAAGAGCCACACATCCACATCATGAATTCTTAGTTTTGCAGGTAGAAGAAGAGGTTGAAGAAATGGATGGAGATGATGACAATGAGGAAGATCCTTTTGGATTTCCCATTCAAGAAACTGATATGAATGTTCATATGAAGAACATCCCTCCATATGCACTTCCTAACTTCAAAGGTATGAGATCAGAAGACCCGAAAACCTTTCTTTTTGAATTTGAAATAATATGTAGATCTTATGGCTACTCATTACACATTCAAAAATTGAATTTTCTTTTAGAAACATTGAAGGATAGAGCTATTAAATGGTTCATGACTTTAGGAAGAAATTCTATAAGGGCATGGGATGATATGAAAAGAGTATTTTTGGAAAAATATAAATTTTATTGCATACACCATGACCTTAGAAATCAAATCTTTAAGATGAACCAAGAAGAGGATGAAAGCCTAGAAGATTTAGTGGAGAGATTTATGTATAATACCAAAAGATCTAAATTGCATAATTTAGGATCAGACACATTAAAAACTCTCCTACTAAATATTATAAGTAATGAATGGATTGATATTCTTAATCTGGCGGGAGAAGGAGATGTCTCTCAATTGTCATTTCAAAAGATTTGTGAACTGTGAAAGAAGATATCAAGTGGAAAAACAAAGTATGGAAGATCCCCTCAAGATCCCGTTATCGAAAGAGTAAGCAAGTCAGCATCAAGATTGGTAAGTCAAACTGAAGTTGACAATTGGTAAACATTCTTGGTCATTTAAATGAACAAATTGATATGCTAAGAATGTAAAAGAAGCAAAAAATTGAGAATGTTGCTTCATTTATATTTTTCCCTAATTGTAGAAAGAAACATGCTTTGCATGAATGTCCACTTGATAACATTAAAATTTGTAAAATCTATACAGGATCACATACTATTGAAGATTGCCCATCATTAACAGGGTTAAAGGCAGCTTACCAGAAGGATAATAGAGCGAATCAAGAAAAAAGACAACTTTGTTATGTATCTCTAAGAGGGCTATGACAACCTCATCAACGCAATATGATGCAATATCCTTATGCACAATTTCAAGGTTATGCACAACAATCTCAAGGTAATTGGAATACACCCTTTCCTTTTCAACCTTGGCCATCCCAACCTCAACATTTACGTTGGAAACAAAGTTGGCAAAGGCCCTACAGAGGAAATCCACCATATCCTCAATATTTCCCTCACTATCCTCAATACCAACATAAATGTTATCCATACCATTCACCTCCACCACAACATCAATATCACCCTTAGTTGACCACAATTCAACCTTTCCCATTACCACCCACACAAGCACCCCAAAAATCCATTCCCACTCCACTACAGGCACATCCATTTCATATCCCCAACAATAAAACACCTCAATCCACTTACAATGTTGAGGTATTGCAAAATGGCTCACCAAATGTCATTGAAGAACAACAACCAGAAGAAGAAGAGTGAGATAAGGTCCATTAATCATGGATACTGGTTGATAAAGAGCAGGTTTTGGAACCTAAGATTGAAAAGTTTTTTGCATGCCTATCACCAAATTCTATGAATGGAGATCACATCTCTAAAGACTTGCATGGCACGATAGTAGGAAGCCAAGGAATACAAGATTACATTGAATCTTGGTTCAAGATAGTCATTAGATCCCAATATTCCATTCTTCAGTATCTTCTGACATCATCTAAATCAAGGCAGTTGGTCTCTCATATATTGGTACATATCAAAGAGTATATTTCAAACCTTCATATGAGTTTATCTATCATCTTGTTACACACATGGTGCCATTGGAAGTATTCATATACTTGAACGAGATTTATTTTTCAAGTAGAGTAGGACATACAAAAAATAAAAAATAAAAAATAAAAAATAAAGAGAAAAATAAGCCCTATTGTGAAAACCAGCTTGTTGGTGCAGTTGGACATGAGATTTTTTTGAAAACCAAGCAACTCGCGAGCAAAGTTCAAAATAATTTCTCCAATTTTATGATGGTTTCAATATTTTATTATGGTTCTTCAAATCATTTTTGGTTCTATGCTCGAGTTGGTTGATGTGGGATTCCTTAAGGCCCACCTTCCAACAGATCTTGTCCCATCAACCTCAACACCTTATCTAGGATCAAGATCAGAGATTATTTGGAGTGCCTTGGAACTTGCATTCATCAATGGCAAGCCTCCTCATTAACAACAATGGGAATACAACAATGTATCTTGATTGTCAAATCTTACAGGTGACTCGACTTCAACACATTCATTTGTCCCTATCAAGATTCACTCAAGTACCTTGACACTCATTTACATTATCGGTGAGCTGTCTCACATTGGTTAACGATTTTCATTAATGATCGGTAATCCAGTGATTCCTTTCCATGCTCGACTTCGACACATTCATTCACATGGTCAGAATTGTACCATGATTTTTTTATGAAGACTAATGGTTTTATGGAATCAACAACAACTTGCAACATTATATTTTATTTGTTTCTTGTAGCAACATTTTCATTTTGTTTTCAACAACACCATGATGGCACCATTACAACGTTTTTTCATTCATTTCATTTTCAAGCAAAATAATAAAATTGAGTTTATTTTAGTCAATATGCATTATGTTTCATGGTTTATACTTCAACATGCAGTACACAATCCAAATCAATAGTTCAAAGTCGGAGAAAAAAACTCTCTGCAAAAACTGACATTTTCTGCAACAACTATGGAAAGTTTCAGTTTCTATAACTATTGTTGTAACATCCTGTTTTTGTTGTAGCAGCGTGTTCTAGAGGTAGTTTTGGCACAAATATTGCAGGAGATTGGAGCATAAAAAAAAAAAAAATTGAGCTTCTCATAAAATGGTAAATTGAGTATCACACGGACAAAATTCCAAAAAAAGTGCTATTTTCTAGGAGTTTCAGTGGGATTTTAAGGCAAATTTTCATTTTTCACCATTATGGATAGATTAGGCTAGATTTTGGTGTTTTTGCAGAGCAACATCTTTCCTTCATCAAAATGGGATTCAGAAGGCTTGAGGCATTAAAAAAGGTAAAATACACCATTTCCTTTTTAAAGCACTCAAGTTGGCCTTAAAATGAGTTCGTGGCATATGTTTTTGTTGCAACATTGGGCAAAGTGAAGGGTGAAATAGGGTAGAATTGATTAGACCATATCTTGCAAAAAGTGCATCCGTTGGTCCTAAAATTAGTATGGTAAATGAATTGAGGTAGGCTAAATAAATACACAAAATTCCAAGAAATTCCAACATGTATTTTTCAAGAAATTGGTCACTTTCACCTACAACCATTTATCAATTTTCTCGAAATTCGTGCACACATTGGCCAAGATATTTTGTGGGAAGATGAAAAATATTAATGGTAACAATCTCAAATTTTTTTAGGAGAATCTAATTTACCATTTGAGAGAAATTGGAAAAACATGTCTGCTACATCAAAAAGATACATTTTGTGGAGCAAGATCAAAGTAGAGGTCAATGCATCATGGAGAAGAGTACCTAAGCCAAGTCAACACCGAGTCAGCCATCAAATCGTGTTCTCTTCTCTAATTCCAAAAGATAAGCTTGAGGTAAAACTAGCTTTAAACTTTTTAATTTGTTAAAATTTTTGGAAATTGTAATAAGAAAGCTAATGTAAAACATGTGATCCATGTATTTCACCCTATCATATCCACATTCTTCAAACCATTTTCTCAATCCTTCATTCATATTCTACTTTGCATGGATAATCAATCCCAATAATTGTTTCCAACCTTCATTCGTTATTGGATACTCTACAAACCTTATTATGGTTGAACCCCATCACACGATTACATAATCTTTTCCTTCATAAGGTCTTATGTTTTCCCTAGTAATAATGTTGTCTCCCATCATTCTCATGTTCAACTTCTCTTATTCCTGCAATATAAATTGACTAATATCTTCTTGATGAAGAATTTGACCTTTTTGGCCTTCATATTGTTGGTCACTTTAATTGTTTATTAATTCAAACACCTAAGTGCTACATAAATTGTCAACCTAGGGAAGTCTGTTTATTTCAAAGGCAACTACGCATTGTATGTGCTCAATCTCAAAAGGAATAAAGTTGTAGTAATAAATAAAATAGTCACACCTTGCTCCAAGCAAACTGAAGCTTCACTCTAAGTTACAACAAAAATAATCTATTGCAGACAGTTACCAAAGAATGATTAATTTCATTAAAAGAGTAATCTAATGAAAAGGAAACAATCTACAAAGAAAAGCACTATCTATGCTGTAACAGAGAACAAGACCCTATTCCCAAGGTAGGAATCTTCAGCACCTGTTTCTGATTACCATGCTTGCCAACTCACTCTGTAAACTCAATTGCCAATAAAGAACTCATAAACTAACTGTAGATGAACTAAGCAATGCAACAATCAGTTGGAAAACAGAGTTAGCAATAATGCATAAACAATATTTAGGAAACAAAACTTTTAATAAGGTATGGATAAGAAACACACTTAACGCACTGCAGAAATATAACGGGTGAATCTTGTGATGAAGGTGGGCCCTATCCTCCTCAGAAGATTCCCCGGGAAACAAGAACTAGAAAGAAAGGTTTAGAACAATATTTTATTCATCCATCAATATGTCATGTTACAAAAAGATTCAAGTCTGTTCCTCCAGCTAAATCTTCCCATAGTTTGTCCGTCCGCCTATAATGTAGATGTCTCCTCCTTTTAAAGAGGAGAAATCTATTACAATAGATTACATTGTAAGTCCTATTTTAACCCAGTATACAAAAATAGGGAAATCAGTTTTCCCATCAACAAAATGCTGTTACAGTAATGATGACTTTGGATTGTGGTTGTTACATCCAGTGTAGCAGCTCCTTCAATGATATTCTTCTGTTGCTGTCAAATCTAGGATGAAAATCACAATTGTTTCAACCACGGGATTTGCACGTTGTTCTTACTGTTTCAACAACTGTAGAAGTAATCTTGCAGTCTCCAGGCTGTTTCAACAATGTGGACTGCACATCGTTCTTAAACTGTTTCAACAACTATCCGATTCAATGATTAACTATGAAGATAACGTAATTATATGTAAAATAATCAAACATATAGTAATGAGAAGAAATATTGTGTACCTTTGGAACAAATGGGTTAAAGTAATAATATGAACTTAAAATATAGGTTGGAAAATGATGGCATAATATCAAAATATATGGTCAAAAAGGGACAATATGGGATCCTAACATCCCCCCCAACTGAAGGAGTTGCATGTCCTCATGCAAGTTTAGTCTGAATCTGAGTCCGAATACCAGGCCTTACAGTGCATATTACTTAGGTAGTAGGTGTAGAAGGTGTTATCAGCCAGTTCTCTAAAACCATAAGCATGCTGTAATTTCTGCCATACTATTGCCTCCTCCTTTTTGGACAACCTGAAGTAAGCGTTATATTCCTATGCTAGCAGCCATAGAATAGGGAAATGAAATTGATATCCTAGCCATTTTTCGGCACACTGTTGGATGCATTTGACATAGTTAGGTAGTCATGAAATTGTTGTTACAAGATTAAGAGGGTTAAAGGGATGATATTCCTTCCTCTCCCTAGGTGACTGTTCCCAAAAGAAGTTGTTTGCCTGTAAGGCAAGAGCTCCCTTGGCTTTGACATTATGTTGATAGTCTTTTAAGACACCTGCTTTTAACTGTCTGATATGCTCGGTCATCCCTTGTTGCCTTAAAAACTGATGATATTCAACAATGAAAATGGCAACATTCTATGGCTCGGGTCGAATCCACAGAAGGTAATTTTCTTCATTATGCCTTGCTGAAAGGAAGGTGTTCTGCCACATGAGTTGATTGGCAAGGAAAGAAACAAAAGCCCCGATCTAAATATCACCCACTAGAGGATTCAGATTGAGTTTCCTATCCTCAGGAATGGCTTTATTATGAAGATACAATTCACAGAGTAAATTTTTTTCACTGGTTGATGCCTCTGTGAAAGTTTTGACAAACTGTTGGGTTGTAGATACCTCATGAGGTCGCCCATCTCTGATTTCCTTTACTTGGAAGAACACTAAGTGTTCTGTGAGAAACAAAGAGTAATTAGAGGATGGTTTCCTGGTGGCTAGTAATCTTTGAAACCAAACATGAGAGAGAATCTAGTTTTTAATTGTTTGTTTTCCTTGTTCTGGGCACGAGACTGCTCCAAAACTTTCCAGTTTGCATATATGTGATCTTTCCATGATGCTTTGTGTTCCTGCAATATTTTCTCTTACAACATAACATATTCCTTCTTCCATTTATCCATCTGTGCTTGAGTGCTACTGGTTTGAGTGAAGACAGTCTTTGTAGGACAGGGTTCAGTCTGAGTAAAGACATTCTTTGTAGACCGAAGTACAGGACTTTTAGTTTTAACAATCACCGTAGGCCGATGAATTTGTGGTTTAACCTCTTTTTCAAAAATATTTGAAGGCCCTGCTAGTTCTTGCATAACAGCAGGGCGCTCCTTTTTAATTGCAGTAGAAGTAGATGTAGGGGTGGCTCCAGGCAGTGGAACTTCAACTATTTTATAACTAGCTTGATGATAAATATTACCACACTAGCTATACATATATTCATTATATCGATATTTCTTTGTACTCTTCTTAGCCGCGAATGCTGCATGAGCTAAAGTATACAAGTTAAGCTCTCTGTCATAAGCTTCCCTTGCCGTTATTAATTCCTTTTTATAAGTTTCGAGTTCAGATTTTAAAAACTCATTTTCGTGTAAAAGGGAAGCCAAGGTGACTGGGCTTTGTGTAACAATGGGAGTCTCGGTAGCTGATTCCGGTGAATGAAAGGCCTCTTGTTCCACAGTAGCTTCATCATTCGGAGCCTCAGCATGTGGTTCTTGTGTGGCAACTGTTGAATCATCAGCTGGTTTTGTAACAGCTACATCATCCTGGGCATCCAAATTTCGCATACCAGCAGATGGTTCTTGTGTGGCAGCTGCTAATTGAGTAGCTGGTTCTTGTGTAACAGCTATGGTTTGTGCAATATGTTGGTTACTTTTTTCATCAGCAGTTGGTTCTTGTGTAGCAACTGCTGAATCAGTAGCTAGTTCTTGTGGGGCAGCTACACCTAGGTCATCTTTTTTCTATTCATCAGCAGGTGGTTCTTGTGTAGCAACTGCTGAATCAATAGCTGGTTCTTGTGGGGAAGCTACACCTAGGTCGTCTATTTTTTGTTCATCAATAGGTGGTTCTTATGTAGCAACTGCTGAATCAGTAGCTGGTTCTTGTGGGGCAGCTACACCTAGGTCGTCTGTTTTCTGTTCATCGGCAGGGGGGTCTTGTGTGACTGAGTAGCTCGTTCTTGTGGGACAACTACATGTTGTACATCATCTTGGGTATCTAAATTTAGTGGATCAGTAGTTGGTTCTTGTGTGGCAGCTGCTAAATCAGTAGTTGGTTCTTGTGTGGTAGCTACATTTTCTGAGAGAAATGATGTCACAAAATCATGGGCACCTTGCATTTCAGTACCCGAGGGTGAGACAGGTAAAGATTCAGGTACTTTGGACTATGGTGGGGTATGGGGTTTTAGGCTAATAGGTGGGGAATTTGGAATGGTAGTAAAAGTTGTTGCTTCAGTAGATGTCCTCATTCATCTTTGGGGTAAAAAGGTAGAGAAAGCAATAGTTTTTCTTTTGTGAGTGGGTTTTTCAGGGATGGTGGCTTCTTTGGTTGAAGCCCTTGTTCATCTTTTAGGTGGAGAAGTAATTTTGTCCTACCTTTTTCTTTTTAGCTTAGTAATGGGAAGGTTGTTATTAGAATCATCACTAGGGATATGGACAGTGGGACTAGATGATTCAGCTAAATTATGTGGTGGAGTCAATGTAGTGGAGGGGTCAATTGGGTTGGCTGCTGCAGGTGGTGGAATTTTTGGGGAATCAAAAATGCTCCTTGGTTGTTGTGCAAAAGGATTTTCAACTTGCTGAGGGATTCCAGGGGTTTGTTGAGGATTTTCAGGAGGAGCTTCGAGAGTTTTAGCATCTAGTTGGGGAATTTCAGCTGCTGTTTGAGGAATTTCAATAGCTTCTTGGGGATTTTTTGCTGCTACTTGAGGAATTTCAGCAGCTTCTTGGGGTTTTAGGGGTGGGTTGTTAAGGGGAGGGGGATTCTGCTTTGGAAAACCCCTTTGAATTAATAGCTGAACAAGACGATGATGGGTGAGGGAAAGGAGTGGGTACTTTGTATTCATATAGTAACGTGACATATTTTTCAGACACCCAAGTAGATAGTATGGCATATTTAACAGTCGACCATGTCTCAAATGATTTAACAACACAAAATCATGCTGATAGACTACCTGGTAACGTCCTTCACAGGTGAGGTAGTGCTTGACGAATTGTGCAACCATCAGCCATGGAGGTGGTAATGAATGAAGTGCAACACCCCTGCCTTTAGGCTTGACCTGCTCTCCTGGTATAAGAAAGTCCTACTGTGCATTCAAAATGATGTGTTTATGACTAAACCATCGAATGCCATCAGCTAGTAAACCTGAAACATGTGCTATATCATCCTCTGAGGCTGGAATTCAAACTCCTTGAACAGTAGAGTAGCCTTCCTGTAGATTACATGCAAATTCAAGGATTTGTTGAGGATCGAATCCCTGAAGCCTCCGAAAATAATCCACCCAGCCTGCCCGCTGAAAAATCTGATATACTTATGGGTTTAATTCCAATAGAGCTGTTGAGCCGGGTTCATTTCGAATAGCAGAACCTCCCATAGTTACTAGCTTCAGTAAAATGCACAGTGCAAAGTTGAGTTATCGCACCCGAGACAGAGTAAATTTTGCAAATGAGGTCATGAAATAATAGGATAGAGAGGGGTGATATGACATGATGATGGTAAAAAAACGACGGTGATTGGCGTATTGTGAAATGATGGCGTAATTTTGGTATTCCGCCCCAACTACAGCTGAAATTATGAGTTTAAATATATGGAGATTGTGGTAATCATGTCATGATCTTCTCATTTAACTATAGTTTACTAATATTTACACATAACAAATGCATACCTCATGTTTACCTTTGATTGATATTCAGAAAATATAATGTATGTTGCTAATAGATCACCAATGGTTATAGAAAAGGGTTTTGAAATATGAGGGTATTTATATGAAAGACCTTTATAAACATAGGAGGAGGTAGTGAAAGAACAAAGTTATAAGAATCAATAGATGGTTCTCACAATGGAAAGTAATGTGTATTCATTCTTTGAGAAGAATTGATGATGGAGTGGATGGAAATTGGTGTTTCAGCAACAGGAAAAATGGGAAAGGTTGGTGTTTCAACAACGGGAGAAATGGGAAAAGTTGGTGTTTCAGCAACGGGAGATTGGTGTTTCAACAACGTGAACAATAAAGAGAGATGTTGCTGTAAATAAGAAAAATGGGGAAAATGTTGTTGAGAAGTAATGGGGAACATAGGGAGGAGAAAAAGGAAAAGTGATCAAAGTGGGGGAATGAATTGTGAATTGAAGTGAGATGACAATGCTCCCCAAAATGAAGCTTAAACCTGCTTGCAATATGATTGTTCTTTTCAACCAGCCTCCTTATCTGAGACCTACAAAATAATCAATTGTAACATGACAAAACTTGACAGGGATTATTAATTAAGAAATCTAATCTAATACTAAAAAGAATATAATGTAGAGATTAAATGCAATGAGGGGTAGCAGGCTCCCCCAAAAAGATATAATGTGAATCTGCCATGCAAATGGCCTTAAAATCCTCTTTAGAAATAGGTTGCTGGTACAGACGAAGCCGATACCCATTTACTAACAATGGTGTTTTAGAATCATCAATTGTTAGGAGCCTTATTGTTCCATTGGGGAAAACAATATCTATTTCATAAGGTCTCAGCCACCTTGTTCGTAATTTCCCTTGAAAATTTTCAAACCGAGAATCATACAATAGAGCCCAATTACCTTTTTGGAACTTCTTATGCTTAATAGTTTTATCATGCCACCTGGTTCTTTGTTGTTGAATCATAGTTTTTTGATGGATGGCATTCAACCTCTTTTCATCCAATTCCTGAAGCTACTGCAACCTAGCTGTTTGTGCATCAGTCAAATCAAGGTTAACAGCTAAAGCAGTTCTTAAGGTTTTAATTTCAAATTCCACAGGAAAAACAACATTTTTACCATAAACCAATTCATAGGGAGAAAATCTTGTAGTGTTCCTCCAGGTACTTCTGTAAGCCCATAATACCTCAGGTAGCCTTTGAGACCAGTCCTTCCTATTTTCCTTCACTGTTTTTGTTAGAATGGCTTCTATGACTTTTTTTATGCTTTCCACCTAACCATTGGCTTGGGGGTGGTAAGGTGTAGTCATTTTATGATGAATATGATATTTTTGAAGTGTGGCTTTAAACCCATGAAAATTGAAAGGAGGTCCTCCATCTGTAACTAGCTCTCTAGGCACTCCAAATCTAACAAAGATTTCTTCAAATAAAAGGGTTAAAACAGATTCTTCATTAGCTCTAATAAGTGCCTTGGCTTCCACCCATTTAGTCATATAATCTGTACAAACCAATATGTAAACTCTTTGGCTAGATGGAGGATTGATGGG